>CM059230.1:4857514-5020014 GCA_030347435.1 Clarias fuscus | reverse complement strand
TCACAAAGTTTTCAACACATAGTGATTATAAGACACCTTTTTAGAAAGATACATGATCTCGTCCTTAACAATCTATTTTGCCTAATGGTAATGTTGCTGATAATTATAAACTCAGTCCAAGATGTTATGTAACCAATACAAACTATTGGTATTTAATGAGCACACGGTGGACCTTCAGTTAGCAATGTGCTTCACTGTTGATGGTGCTTAGGTACAGTTTATCACATCTATTTTGAGTTTTTGAAAAGTTTTTTAGAAATTCAAAACAGATGTGATAAACTGTACATAAGCACCTTATTAATAATTCACTATGACAGGATGCAGATGTTAAGCCTGACAGCATCAAACTACCAAAACAATATGATTGAAATGAGAAAATATAAGATTGAATAGATATAAGAGGAGATACTGTATAAGAAGATGAATACTTAAAAAAAAAAAAAAAGATGACACATTTTAATAAATAATTTGTTAAGAACAATAAGAACATATGAAAAGCATTTAAATTTTGTGTCGTTAAACCACTTATTACACTTAGTGAAGTTAACAGAGCATCATGTGGGACGTGGCCAAATCAGAGAACATGGTATTAAATAAGTGGCACACATTTCAAGAGACAGAATTGTACTGATGTGTGTATATGTTTGGTCATTTATAATAAAACATAATTTATTGTTTTGCATGGTTTTGATGAACTAGGTGGTTCTGATGAGGACATCAAATGTACTTTTTTAATGATATTAACAAAGTAAAGATACTTTGTGCCATAATTATCCAATGATACATGAATTATTAATGCATATTCATATGGCCAGAGCTGTAAAAATAATTTTATGCAAAGGCTTCACAGTCACCAGATCCCAACCCAGATCAATGTTTGTGGGAGTTTTTGAACCTCAGGAGATCTCTACCACCATCATCAAATCAATAGATTTGGGAGTTTACTTAGTTACTGTTTTGTTTCAGAAAACAATTCACATTTCATCCGTTCACTCACTTATTGTCCATATTGCTTTATCCTGTATATAGGGTCATGGGGTGGGGGTGGGGGTGGGGGCGTTATGGGCTGGCAAGATTTAGGGCTCTAAGCTCGGCAGATGGGCACCCCGTCCAGATTTAGGACACCCCTGGACGGGGTGCTAATCCATCGCAGGGCACACACATGCAACTTATTATATTTGTATAGTGCTTTTAATAATGGTCATTCTCAGAAAGCAGATGGCATACACACACTCACAGACTCATTTACACACTATGAGAAATTCGGGAACGGCAATTAGCCTAATGTTCATGTCTTTGGACTGTGGGAGGAAACCAGAGCACCTGGAGGAAACCCACCAAGCACGGGGAGAACATGCAAACTCCATGCACACTGACCACGAGGCAGGAATTGAACCCGGAACATGGAGGTGCAAGGCAACAATGCCAACCTCTAAGCCACTGTGCCGCCCATGTTCCATTAATATACTCCGAATCTTTCATTTTAATAAAATGGTCTAAACAATGGCGAGCTCTAGTGGTGGAGACCATTTTTAAAATGTATTGAATTTTTGCACAAAGTCTAAAACGTCTCATGTGGAGGTTTCTGTGTATGGCTCTTTGCTTGTTCTAGTATTTAAACACAAACCTGAACAATCACAAATCAACACAACAACAAATAAATGCAATAATATATGATTTATTTGTTTTTTTTTCTCATTATAATAAATGTTTCCAAATAATTGATCTTTATATAAAAAAACACATTCATTCATAGTCCCATATTAAAAAAAAAAAGAAGAAGTAAAATAAAATAAAACTGATTTGCATTTATGAATATAAACATTAATGCAAGTGAAATATAGAAAGAATTACAGAAGGGAAATTGAAAGCTGTGGATCAAGCTCACCCCAGAAAGTATCAAATAAGTTATCTATTTCTACACAACATAAATAAATGAAATCAACTAAATCATGGAAACATTTCTAATTAAATGAAAATGAATTGAATTGAGGAATTCGGAATGTTTTCCGAATTGCTCCGTGAAAAGTGTGTATAATGAATCTGATCCCATATAATCCAGTATGTAATACAACTTTTTTAAAAAAAAGGGTTTTTTTTTTTTTTTTTTTGTACAAATACTAATACAATTGTAAAACGAGAAGACATTTGGGCCGGTGGCTTTACAGTGTATTTCTGTGCTGTCGTCAACGGCTAAACTTTCACGTCAACCTAAGCAAAAACCTTTTTCAGCTCTCTTTCTCCAGCTCGACCCTGTCGGGGTCTTTAGGGTCGCGTTAGCTTGTAAGTATTGCACATTGGTATGAAAGAAGTAAACATTCTACCTGGCTGTGGTTCTCTGGAAAGCCGAGTAGGTTCTCCAGAACACACAGAGGTTTTAAGGCACAGTTTAGGGATCCCTTGACTTAAGGCACTTACGGGACGAAAAGAAAGAAAGAAAGAAGGAAAGAAAAAAGGTGATCGGACGCACATTAACGGACCACCATCACATTGGTTTCAGCTGTTTTTGGTCATAATTCATAAATACGCACACAAGTTTACACACACACACACACACACACACACACACATACACACATACACACATACATACACAGACACATACACAGACACATACTCCCACACGTAAACACGCACACTTGTAATTGCACTAGGATGGGAGATGTTCTCCATTTCAATGCTACTGGGACATGTGTTTTTCCTCCCATGGGTTACTCCACTGTCACAGATTTGGCCAGGTTCCTTGGGAAGTCCACCTGATGAAGAGAGAGAGAGAGAGAGAGAGAGAGAGAGAGAGAGAGAGAGTGCTAGATTAGCAGGTGCACATTGCAAAAAACAAACTCATGCTTAGGGGTTACATTCCTAAGGACACGCTACTCATCAGTGGTATTTCTGTAATTCTAATATTCTTATCCCATGTTGTAGCTGAATTCTGAAATCCACGTCATATATTTTGGATTTTGGCAATTTTCAAGACTTATCCTGACCATTGGAGGCCAGTGTTTCCCATTGGAGGCCAGTGGTGGCCAGTGGTGACCATTGGAGGCCTGTGGTGACCATTGGAGGACAGTCGTTACCATTGGAGGCCAGTGGTGACCACTGGAGGCCAGTGGTGGCCAGTGGTGACCTTTGGAGGCCAGTGGTGACCATTGGAGGCCAGTGGTGACTATTTGGAGGCCAGTGGTGACTATTTGGAGGCCAGTGGTGGCTATTTGGAGGCCAGTGGTGGCTATTGGAGGCCAGTGGTGACTTTTGAAGGCCAGTGGTGACTATTGGAGGCCAGTGGTGACTATTTGGAGGCCAGTGGTGACTATGTGGAGGCCAGTGGTGACTATTTGGAGGCCAGTGGTGGCTATTGGAGGCCAGTGGTGACTATTGGAGGCCAGTGGTGATCATTGTATTTATTGCCATTTTTACGACTGTGGTAGGACCTCTGTTCAACATTTACTAATACAGTTACGTACAAAATATCGCATGTCAAGCCAAGTGCTTCTAAATTCTTGAAGATTTCCAAGAAGACTCACATCATATCCTCTGGCCACAGCCAGGTGGAAGGACATGAGCTGCATGGGGATGACGCAAAGGATCCCTTGCAGGCAGTCTACTGTGTGGGGCAGCTCGATGGTCTTATACGCCGTCTTCTTACTCTCTTCATCATCCTTGCAGCACAGGATGATGGGACGACCCTAAGAAACAAAAACAAAATATTTTATTAGTGAAATATGGCTAAAAAAAACAAACTGAAAAGTGTCAAATTGGTTTGACAAATGTCTAAAAGACTTTCACATAGTATTGCAATTACTTTAAAAAACAATGTTTCCCAAAGTATTGGGAAGTCGCGAGAACTTCTAAAATAAGGCCAAAGGAAAATTAACAATGTGATATTCTTCATTTATCGTAGTCTGTCATATGTCGATCAGAGTTGTGATTCAAGGTTTGGGGGTAATGGCCACACTAGAATCATTCTAATCTAAAACAAGCACAGAGAAAAAGCTCAATATGAGCGACAGTGCTGTTAAAGCACATAGGACGAACACTATGTCACTACACATGGCAACATTACGAGCGAAAAAATTACATTTACTGACATAATTGTTTAAGAAATTGACATTTTTTATAAAAACTGATTTCTGTGTAAATGAGCTGTAGGTGTCACCTGTCTGGCTGTGACCTGCTGCAGGGCGTTGTGACACTTGGTGTAGCACGCATCTCTCATGATCACCATAATGACAGGCATGTTGTGATCAATCAAAGCCAAGGGTCCGTGCTTCAGCTCTCCTGCCAGAATGCCTTCTGAGTGCATGTACGTAATCTCCTTAATTTTCTGCAATAAAAAAAGCAGTATTACATGATCAATAATGATGTTTCACAAGCCTCTGGGATTTCATCAGTGTATCTCGTCCATAACAAGCATCGATGCACACCTGCATTGTTAAAAAAAAAAAAAGCTATAAAAATCATTTAGTACTTTAGAATATATCTATTTACTTTGGATCTTTATCTCATGAGTGAACTAGTGGCTACTCTAAATACAATGTACTCACCAGCGCCCCCTCTAGGCAGGTGGCATAGTTGTAGCCCCGACCCATAACCAACAGAGACCTCTGATCAAGCATCTCATCGGAAATGCTCTTGATTTGATCATCAAGGGCCAAAACCTCTTTGATCATCTCTGAAGGAATAAAGAAGAAGGAAAGATGAATGTAGCTAAAATGTAAAAAGGAATATCATCCTAGATCATTCGGTGCTAACCTCAAAGCAAATAATTAAGCTAAGCAATATATCATTTGACTCTTTATGAATTACCAGGAAAACAATATTGAAACAAAAAAAAAGGAACGAAAAGCTTTCTATAAAAGCATACATAATACCAACCATTTTTTATTGTGATATCTGTTTTTAATGGTAATAGCGTTCCTTAAAGTCTAATTAACCACATAACTATTTAATAAGTGTGTGAATAATATACAATTCTGTATATAACCAAGGCCATCTAGGAACCTCTGTAGTCCAACTAGAGAGGCCAATGTCACGCATCTGTGACCCATCTAATCACGGGGAGGACATGCAAACTCCTTGCACACAGACCTGACGCAGGAATCGAACCCGTCACCTGGAGGTGCAAGTTCTACCTACTAAGCCACCTTGCCGCCATAGGTCCTTTACATTTTAGATTTTAAGTGTAAGCTGTATATACAAGGGGCGTTAGAGTCAAACCGGGACATTTCTAGTGAACAAAGGTGTTAAACAAGTTGACATTTACAGAAGACGTCAAGAACAGTACGGTGATGAGACTCTTAGTCACGATCCTGGCCAAGATTGCTCAGAGCCCACTGCAGACCTAAGCTCACTCCAAGCCATTTCCACATGTTTGGCCAGTTAAATGAGTTCCTGGGAGCCCGGGGTTTCAGACGTGAAGCAAGCAGTCTGATCATGGCTGATCTTGAGAAAACGTTCTACCTTGATGGTATACAAGCACTAGTGAAACACTGATAAGTGCATTAGTGTAGCAGAGGATGATATCGAGAAATAAAGGGAGTCGTTACGCTTCAAATCAAAAGTCCCGGTCTGACCTGAACGATCCCAATTGAAACATTTACTAATGGCAGCAGCAAGACTTCCGGATCCACGGAGGCTGCCATCTTTCTTAAAGATCCTATGTTACATGCACAAAATGGCTTTTCCGTGTCATACCAGAAGATACCATTAAATGAGAGGATTGAAACTGAATGAACGTGGATTTAACTTTCAACTTGGGAGTTAATTTCCACAGCATGTACATTGTATTTACCTGGTAGCCGACGAAGGCCCTCCATGATCTCCTGTCTCCTCTTCTGCAGGGAGAGTCTGTCCTCACTCATCATCAGACCAAACATGATCAGAGACACAAACTGACTAGTGTAGGCCTGCAGAGGAGCACAAGACGTCTCGTTACTCGATCACAGAGGCAAAAAAAAAAACAAAAAACAATGAAGTGAAGCTGAAGAAGGACCCAAACTGTAGACGTCGTATCATACCTTGGTACTGGCTACACCTATCTCCGGCCCGGCATTGATATGGACTCCGCAGTCGGTCTCTCTGGAAATGGAGCTGCCCACTGTGTTGGTGATGCCCACGGTGAGAGCGCCCTTAGTCTTACAGTAGCGCAGAGCCATCAGAGTGTCAGCTGTCTCACCTAAAACACAGACCAGCTTATTTCACTATCGCTAGTGTTGCTCCAACTTAGTTAAACTAGCTCCAAGAAACACCTGGCCCAAATGTCTGGCGTTTGCTTCTGTGGTTTTGTGAGTTGTAGTAACCAGAAGTAATAAAATAAGGCCATGGAAAATGAACTATAGGGTACATAATGAGAAAAACATTCCTGTCAACACACACTTAAGAGTGTAATTTATGATTTCAGACCAGGAGAAGCCAAAGAAAATGCTTCGTCAACTATTAGGAAAGTCAGAACTTTTCAGCACATGAGGTCAAATCAACCTGGCTGTCCACAGTACACTTATTGTCTCTACACTACCTTAAACGAAAGTATAGCTAGCTACATACTGTACACCGTATGGACGAAAGTATTTGGCCAAAATGACGTTGTATCCAAATACATACACTTCATTATGGAGTCGGCCCCCCTGTTGCAGCTATAACAGCTTCCACTCTTCTTACAAGGCTGTCCATCGGGTGTTTCTGTGGGAATTCGTGACCTGTTTATGAGGTCGGGCACTGATGTTTGACGAGAAGGCCTGGCTCGCTATCTCAAGTTCGAGTTCATCCCAAAGGTGCTCGAAGGGGTTGAGATCACAGGGTTCGGGCCAGTCAAGTTCTTCCACACCGCACCATGTCTTTATAGTCCTTGCTTTGTGCACTGGGGGACAGTCATGTTGGAATAGAAAAGGGCCTTCCCCAAACTGTTGCCACAAAGTGAGCATAGCGTTGTCCAAGATGTCTTGGTATGCTGAAGCTTTAAGATTGCGCTTCGCTGCGGATAATAAACAGGTTTGGCCACATACTTTTGTCCACATAGTGTTTTTGCCAACAAAACACAATGCTTTCATGAAGCGTCAATGTCTCCCCCCCAGTGGCCATGTGGCTGAACCACCGAACTGTTCGTTTAAGGAAATGCGATAGGGACGTCTACCCGGTACAAGGTGGCGTGCTCTTCTGTACCTGATTGACTGATGAAAAAGCAAACGTCATCTCTGTAGACAGGAGTAGTGCGGTCGAGGAAGTCGCTGGCAAGCTCCACCATGACGGGCAGCTCTGTTAGCTCCTCCAGGATCTGCCTTGTCTGAGCGCACACGCACACACACACACACACAGATGCATCACGACGTCAGTCAAATCAAGCAAACAAAACATTTTAAGCCATGTGCAAGCCCATAAATAATGAATGTATTTATCTTACTGCAACTCCTGCGTGGAAGCTTGTGCCACAGCCGATTATAATGAGGCGCCGGCATCTCTTGATCTCCTTCAGATGATCCTTTAAACCACCAAGCACCACTGCACACACACACACACAGACATGACTAATTAAGAATACTTTCTCTACCGCCCTTCTCTAGAATCTGAATATTTCCTGTAAAAGTCTTCCAAGTCTTTTTTTTTTTTTAAGAGTGTTTAAAATGCCATCAGTTTGTGTGAGCTGATCTTCAATCACCGGGGCGTTTTTAGCTCTAGCGTGTGTGAGTGCTGTTTCCCAGCTGGCGATGACCGGGTTCAGACTCTACCTGTTTTTTCGTCAAAGCAGATCCGGCCTCTCATGGTGTTGAAGATCGACTCTGGCTGCTCAAAGATTTCCTTCTGCATGAAGGCTTTGAAGTTGCCTGAGGGAGGAAACCCATGCGAGCTAGCGTTAGCATACAGGACAGGTTTTAATGAAGCTAGGAATGTGGAGATACAGAAGCGGTCAGAGAGGTGGAAAGAGGGAGAGGGAGGAAGATACATGATACAGGGTTTATTCGCTCGTTCGAATGACAGTATTAGTCGCAAGTTCTTAACATGCATTTAGTTTTAGATTTTTTAATTATGAGAGAATCATGTACAGTCATTATCATAGTCAGCCTATCACTTAGCAGCAGTGTAATGCATACACAATGAAGGTGAAGGTGAAAAAAAAAAAAAAAACAGGCGATCTTTCCCACCAGTTTCAGTCAGCTTGTGTCCACCTTTTGTCAAATTCCCTTCCCAACGTTAAGATTTGACATGGCACGAGGCGGTATCAAAACGTTTCCAGACTAGTTTTGTAACACGCCAGCAGATGGCAGCACAAGGCTGCACACACAGTCACAGGGAGCACAGACCTTCATAAGTCAGTGTGCCAAAAGACATCGTCCTCTGTACATCGACTGGTGCTATTCTGACCACGTCTATCCTTTTATCATGGACAGCGCGTTAGAACAAAGTGAAATCCTGTGTAAAACTGGGCGAATCTGCCAGGTTTACGGCGATGCTGCACCGAGTCGCTCGTGGTGTTTTTCAAGATCCGAGGAACATCACTCCTGTTACTCCCAATACCCGAGCAAGCCCGTCTAGCATCACTAAGTCCATTATATTACCCCGTCTTCCGGTTGAACATTGACGAAGCCTTAAATGTGCATTTGCAGCACTTCATGCACTGCGCTGCTGCTACACGACTGGCTGGTTAAATAACCGTATCAAAAAAAAGTATAAAAGTATAAAAGTAATCACATGTACATTTGAGTGTTCCTTTTAAAGTGGCCAGTAAGAGGAGAAAAACAAAAACAAAACAAAAAAAAACAAGTCTTTGTATTTCCTGAAAACTTAAGTTAATGATTGTTTAAGGTTACTGTAGATCTTTGTGTGGTGGAATGTTTGGTTAATAATTATTAATTAATATGTTAGTTATTGGGACAAATTGTAATAACTGCTGTGTGTGAGTGTGTGTGTGAGTATCTTTGGCAGACCTTTCATAATCTGCTGCAGCTCCATCTGCAGGGTCTGGATGACCCGGACAGGGTCTTCTCCGGCGCTGCGGTTGAGGCGGTGCACAGACAGCTTCCCCTCTGCCACAGCCGCTATGTCATTATCCTCCAGGTAAATCACCTTATTGGTGTGCTCGATGATGGCACTGAGGACCGGAGAAGGAGACAGACGTGTAAGTGCACTGATCCGACTGATAATCAGACAAGAATTTTCGTGTGTATTTGTGACTAGCAATTCTGCAACAAACTGAGTGCTAATCAGGTTGCACTACCATCTGTTGGCCACACAGAGGCAGCACCGAGGCAGCATTTCCCCTCGGTTGCATTTAAGATGGAATTTCATGGGCGAAGTCCCTCTTCGAGTTATTCTACAAGTTTTGTCATACAGACTCGTGACTCTTATGTCTGTACCGTGTGTGTGTGTGTGTGTGTGTGTGTGTATGTTTGTTTGTGTGTGTGTTACCTGGCATCGGAAGCGAAGTAAAACTCCACAGCCATCCTCTCATTCACAGAGTGCAGAACATTGCTGCTGTCCAGAGTGTTGATAAAGTTCTGATTCTGAACATCTCTGGTTTCTGCTATAAAAATAATAATAATAATAAAAAAGAAGTCATGATTAATTCCTAAAAATAAGAAGACTTTATTGTTTTTATGGAATGTTTATAAACATTCAGAGCAGGTGAGTTTCATATGGACTTTGATGTGGATTTGTAATTGTAAACATTTGCAGTTGGCTAAACAAACGCCTAAAAGGCATTTTTATGTAAGATGTGAAAGTGTTTGCTTGATAAATATTGTTTATGCGCGCTTGCCCCGCCTATTTACAGTACTTTGACGTCTCACCTTTAAAATCACCTTAAGTTCAACAAGCTGTTGTAAAGCTTAAAGAAATGTGTTGTGCATAATGTCATGAACTCTTATATTGATGTAAATCCTAAAATTGCTGAAGTCGCTTCTGACTTTTTGTTCTCGATGCCGATGAGCTTACGTTTCTTCTAGGCCCTGCACTACAACATGCTTGTGTTACAGCTTTGCTTTCGTCATAAAGCCGCTCCCTTCAAGCTCTACAGCTGAGAGGACAAAGAAGTGAAAAAGAAATGTGCCATGGAACTGGTTTGGCAAGCCGTGGTGTTTTGTGTGTGTGTATGTGTGTGTGTGTGTGTGTATATACGTGTACTTCATGTCGAGTAAGCAGCTATGGAGGACAGTAAAGTCTCACCATTGTACTGAATAGGGATCTGCTCGGTGGAGAGCTTGTACTGGCTTCGGACACCGATGAGCAGGGGACTTCCTCTCCTGTGGGGCACAAAGAGACATTTCCTTAAACTTCACCGAACAGAATAACATAAGCAGACCGTCATAAACCTTTCATTTTCAATCCACAGCTGATACTCAACAAACGAATCGAACAGACTCGTACAGGCCTACTAAGACGGATAATACACACAATCTTGTTTTTGCAAAAGGGTCAATAGGATGGACACACCTTCGAAATTCCATGGTTTTTCCTGATTTTTATTTCTTTTTACACTGTAAAAACAATACTGAAGGCGTCCAACATATAATAATCTCATAATCTCCTTTTTTGGTCTTGCCTTCCTGGGAAGGTCTTCATGAGAGCAGTTCTCCAGGTTCATCATAGTGCTTAATGGGTTTTGGAAATGCAGTTCTTGCAAGAACTGTTCCAGGAACAGCTGACCTTGATGCCTTAAAATAACAATTGACTGTTGATGTTGGTACAAAATGACCCAATACCATAAGTGTTATTTCATAATTATGGAAAAGAAAGTCAACATTGTTCTAGGATGTACAACCTTGTGTACAAACTTGTGACTGGTCCTGTAAATCACTGTATCTTGGCAGCTGAAAGTGTCAAGACATCCTATGCTATGTATTATAGCTCTCCCTGTGGAGGTCCCTAATTAGACTAGTTCTCATCTATCTGGTTGACGAGTTGTGCTAATTAACTGGACAACGGTATTCAGCTTCTGGAGCCGTGACCTTAGTCATCACCAGACCGGAGCGCGACAGAACACTGCTGATGATAGAAACGATGATGAAGCAGGCAGCAGGAGTCAAGAAACCGTCTTCGGTACATGAACTTCAGGGCGGCGATCAAGCCGGCGTGAACTGAGCGAGCGACACCTGGAGTACTGTACCGCAGACGTCTTTTTGATGTGATAGTGAGATATGTCATATACTGTAGCAATTTCACGGCATTAAAATAACAAATTATTCTCATTATCTTGATTGTCATTCATCTAAAAAAAAAAAAAAAATCGAGAATGTCATTTAAACACGGTAGTCTTGTGCACCACTGTGCATGATGACTCTGAACGCTGGTTTATGCAGGGGACTCACTAAATAACTAAATTATTATTTCTTCTTCAATGTTCCCGACGATGTTCTTTCCTGCAACACATAATACATTAGAAACTCCTGATATTCTTTCTGCGACTAAACTGGGTTTAACTGCAAACCAAACAAAGCCTCCTGGAAAAGAAACGCTCTCTCGCTTTCTCCTAAACATCCGTGTTCAGATCCTTTCTCCCGGAGGCAGGCAAAGAAAGTCTATTTGAA
The DNA here is from genome assembly GCA_030347435.1 of Clarias fuscus. Classification (NCBI taxonomy): domain Eukaryota; kingdom Metazoa; phylum Chordata; class Actinopteri; order Siluriformes; family Clariidae; genus Clarias; species Clarias fuscus. The sequence goes on along the minus strand of CM059230.1, from coordinate 5,008,498 downwards.
TTTGATACCTGGCACCTGATGAATACAGGTACGGCCGAATGCATGACTGTATATGAGGTTTCCTTGGTACACATTCGGACAGCCCTTGTTTGAACAGGCGTGGACTCGGATTTAAATAAGTCAAGCGAGAACTAAATCATGAGCAGGAACATAATCCACGATAGCGGCTCGGACGGCAGATTCAGATAGAACGGAGGACCCAAACGGAGGCTGAAATGAACGCAGGCCAGTACACTTCTGGACAGGCCAGAAATTCAAATTAAGTCAAATGTCAGCAGGCCTATGCAGATACGAGGAGAAGTTGCAAAGACAGAGACTTTCCAGTAAGGACGCTGAACGGCAAGAGAAAGCCGTCCTTTGTCGATGAACAGATTTGACGTTTTTTTTTATTTATTTTTTTAAATTACTTGTTCCAGGAAGCGTTTTTTTTTTATTTTAGGAGAACGCTTCTTGGACGCATGCATTTCCTTTTATTTTTCTAACAAATAAAACAGATTATCCATGTATAACTTGCACAATCCCCCTGATCTGACGAAAGCGGATGACCACAACCGGCAGCGTGTGCTCCTCCGGAGTGAAACAAAGGCAGATGGGAGCCATTAACTCTGTACGCGGTCTCGCTCTGCTCGCTTCCATATGTATAAATCATTATCACGCTGTTTCTTAAGGGTTACAGAACAACTGCGTTTGAGGAAGACGTATACAGATGTCTGCATCTAGTACCCTCTTTACTGTGGATTGGACTGGAACACGATCACCATGAGGATGTAGCGGCAGTAAGTCTCAGGCCATCAGAAAGACAAATTTATTTTACACGCGGCTCGTTTGCGTTGCAGTCACGCTCCTTGTGCCGGGACTGAGTCGCCGCGTTAACCCTTACCTGCCTGTATGTCCCCATTATTGAAATTAAACTTCATATGTTTTCTTATTAGTTTAATTGTAGTTCCCGAACAATACATGGGTTCAGAGAGTGATTAGAAAGCAATACATGTCTCTCTTTGTTTTTTTTATTTATTATTATTATTATTATTATTATTATTATTATTATTATTATTTTTATGAAAGCCACGTCTACAAAAACAGGCACAAGTTGCCTTGACAGGCACAAGTCCCAGGCGTGACATGATTGACAGGTATGCCGAGATGCCTGATAATCCTGATCGGTTGGATATTTGTGGTCCTCATCGATAACCAGAATTTTTCCTCCGGCCAAAAATTTATTACCAGCTGACAGACGTACTGTGAGAAGAAGTACACCGAATATTAGGAAACCTTCTCTGAGTTTAGAAAGCTTCAGATCTGCAGCAAGACGAGAAACATAATACAGGAAGCACCAAAAGTCTGGATGCACAGGCATTTTTCCTTATATGAAATTCAATATCTTGGCACATACAACCTCACGCTCATTCCCATTTACTGTAAACACAATGGAGATGCAGCTCTCAGGTTTACCAACATTTCTTCGCTTGCCCATGGAACAAAACATTCGAGCCACCCTAGATAATGAGAATTTGTATTTAAAAAAAAAAAAAAAAAAAAAAAGACACTGTAGAGCTACACACCTGGTGACGACGGCCTCTCCTGGGAAGTGAATGCTTTTGAAAACGAGTGCAAAAGCCCCCTCCTGCAGACAAAAAACAAAAGATTATTAATCAGTCCAGTCCTACAAACGAGACTCGATTATTAAATGTAAAGCCCTGACACGGTGCACTAACGCACAGGAGCGAGGAGGTCAGGGGCCGAGCGAGACGTGCTGAGAGAACACAGTCTCAGTGAGTCTGAGAGAGGAAGGGAAAAGTGTGTTCTTTGTGCTGTGTGCTGATTTATACACTGAAACCTTGGTGTTCGGTAAGAGGAGAAACCCATAAGTGTAAACACACACACACACACACACACTCACACACACACACACGCGCGCGCATAAGATATAGCTGGAAAAGTTCAAATAATCAGAAATTTACTGAATTATTGAAATAAAAGTCATAAAAATATGATCTTGGTAGTAAGATCATATTAAGATCGTTCTTATAAAATCAATATTTTAAAAGTGAGTGAAAGTACATTTATGTCACCCTTATCTCATTATACATTTGAGGGCACATCAGTGGCAACCAAGTGGTACCGGGGTTTGAACCCATGACCATCTGATCTGTCATCCAACACCTTAACCACTGACACACCCCTGCCTAAATTTTCTCTCATTTTAACCAGCTCTTTCCAGAGTAAGCTTACCGGATTTACGACAATCTTATCTCCACTTTGTGCCTTGTGATATATTTAAACCTACTCACAAATCATACTGTAGATAAGGACTATCCTGAAATCTTCGCTAGCCTATTTTTAAAATGGATTTGCAAACCATACCTTTGCCTTTGAACTGACGTACATCATACGCCAATCATTACACCCTTATTATCTTCACTGTTACTCATGGTACAAAAATTGTAAAACCTAATATACTACATTTACACTTGTTCTCCTGTGCCTCATTTAATAATCTACTTAAAAAAAAAAAAAACCTAGCCACAATTGTTTTTTAAAAACATTATTATGTATTTTGTACGGTGGCAGAGAATTGCAAAACAAATTAACAAAACTGAAAACAAAATAAATTCAAAAACAAAATGACAAAACCCAAAACAAAATAACAAGTTCAAAAACAAAAAAACTAAACCCAAGACAAAGTAACAAAACCCAAACAAAATAACAAATTCAGAAACAAAATAACAAAATCCAAAAACAAAGTAACAAATTCAAACACAAAATAACAAAATCCAAAAACAAAGTAACAAAACCCAAACAAAATAACAAATTCAAAAACAAACAAACAAAATCCAAAAACAAAGAATCAAAATCCAAAAACAAAGTAACAAAACCCAAAACAAAATAACAAATTAAAAAACAAACAAACAAAATCCAAAAACAAACTAACAAAATCCAAAAACAAACTAACAAAATCCAAAAACAAAGTAACAAAATCCAAAACAAAGTAACAAAATCCAAAACAAAGTAACAAAATCCAAAAACAAACTAACAAAATCCAAAAACAAAGAAACAAAACCCAAAACAAAATAACAAAACAAAAAAATAATTTGTTATTTTGTTTTTGGTTTTGTTATTTAGTTTTCATATTTGTTAATTTGGTTTAGAATGAGTTATTTTGTTTCCGGCTGTGTTCATTTGTTTTGCACTTCACGGCCACCGTAATTTTGACACAATTTCCTCCTAATTTTGCCAGTTGGTGTTGCTAGTGACAGTAACACAGATGTCCTCTAAGACAGCTGTAATATATTTACAGACTCAGCTACAATCAGGCTACATCACTGTGAAGGAAAAGTGCTATCTTCCTTCTTCCACATGCTTACACCGTCTGTTTGATTGACAGGCGTGAGAGTGCAGAGAATTTTGCAGCCTTAAATTCTCCTAAAAATTGTTAACACTTTTTTATTACACCAAATTCATATCACTCACTCACTCACCGTCTATACCGCTTTATCCTGTATTCAGAGTCGCCTATTCTAGGAGACTTAGGGTGCCAATCCATCGCAGGGCACACACGCACACACACACACTCATTCAATTTGGTAACACCAATCAGCCTAATCTGCAGGTTTTTGGACTGGGGGAGGAAACCCGGGGGAAACCCACCAAGCACGGGGAGAACATGCAAACTCCATGCACACAGAGACGGGAATCGATCCTGGCCGAGAACCCGGATCCTGGAGGTGCAAGGCGACAGTGCTAACCACTACACCACCATGCCGACCCCATTCATATGATCCGCCTTAACAGAATTCAATCGAAATTTATTCACAAAGTGCTTTTAACAGTCTCTTCAAAGGTGTGTTACAGAAATGTAAACTATTTTAAGAATGTGTAAATGTATAAACAGATTTATCAATGAATATCGTTTATCATGATTGTTCATTCATCCTTCACGAAAAACCTTTAAACCTACATAACCATAGACACACAAACACACTAGAACTCATTAAAATAAAAAATAAAAAAACTTCTCAAACATGTACACTGAAGTCACAGTCTGTTTCTACTCAGAGCCAAACCCTCCTCCCTTCCTCCCTCTCCCTCTCTCTCTCTTCCTCCCTCCATCCCCCCTCTCCCTGCGGCCCCTCTAACGCCAAAGAGTCCTCCCTAAGCCCAGTTTGCTACAAGGAAGACGAAAAAAACCCATAAAACCCACGTAGTACGAGACTCGAGTTAGAATCGGAAAAAACATTATCGCAAATTCATCTCGAGAAGAACCAGAGAAGACGAACGCAATTTAGATAACGAGTCCGTTTTTATAGGAGAAGCCATAAAGCGAGATGAGTCTCTCTTTTGGGGAAAAAAAAAGGGGGGGGGGGGGTGTCAAACAGGTCTCAGCTGATAGGCGGAGCTGCTTTTAATGACAGGAGGATAACAAGGATACGGATGTGACGCTGCGGCGAAGTCAAACAGCGCTCTCCTTGGAGACGTTTACTTAAACATGTGGACTCTGTCACCTTCTGAAAAATGATTATGGTGTTGAAGTCTGGGCAAAGGTACAGTAGTAGTGATGCACTGATAAAGCCGTGCATGCTTATTACGGTACAGAATAAAATAAAATACAATATTCCTAGGGGAAAGGTTAGGGATTTGCTCCAAGAGTCGTTCCAACGCACAAGCAAGTTTAAGCTCTTTCAGATTTGACTGAAAAGAGTTTGAGAAAGTCAATTCTTTACACACGCGACGTGCTGACACGGCACGTATCACTCTACTATACTATGAATTATTATAACCTTAGATATACAACAGGCTATAAACCTGGTAATAACACCCCTGAAATAAAGTGCTGTTACAGAACTACCTTTGCCTCATAAACACACAAACACACACACACACACACACACAGAAACTGAGCAACAACTGGACTTCGTTCTCAATATTATGAACACCAAGTCCCAAAAGAGTCTGAGTAAGCCTCACACACACACGCAAACGTCTTACACCCACAGACGCACAGTCGTGTTGCTTACCAGCTGCTGGATGACACGCTCCACCAGGGTGGAGAAGGACACATAATTGCTCTCACGGTTGTCATAAAGATACTTGATCAGCTTGGGGATAACCTCAGTGTCTGTCTCTGACTCAAACTCGTAGCCTTTAGAGATCTGGGGGAAGAAAAGGGTGTGATCCATCAGCGCCATGGTTACGCATAACACTCGTAAGCACAATACTAAACAGAAAAAATGAATTTTTTTTTTTTTTTTTTTTTAACAAAAGAAAATATATATGGTTTTAGAAGTTTTACAATATAATAAGTACATTTATCAGAATTAGTCATATAACATGGTCGTTGACAGGAATTAGGTTTTGTTCATTGTGTATTAAACCACATAATACATGAGAGATTTTGGGGGGGAATGTGATAAAATGTTGTTGAGAAATAAAGAAAGAGCCATGTGGCTCGCTGGATTAGGCATCTGTTCAACTTTTAGGCCAAGACTGGAATCATTTCATCCACAGGGGAAAGTAAGAAAAGCATTATAATAACTACATCTGATTTTTTTTCTTTACAGCTTCCTTAGTTCAGTATAGTCTTATATAATGCAAAATATTGCATTTTTACAATTCAGACTGTTCACATGTTCACTTCTACTGAATAAGGATTTCCTTTTGAATTGTAGATCAAACAAACAAAAAAACACTCACCAGATACTTCTTCAGTTCTTTGTAGTTAGTGATGATGCCATTGTGGATCACAACAAACTCTGCAGAGGAAAGCCGATGTTATTAATGAATGAATGAATTAATTAATAAATGAATGAATGAATAGATTCTCAATAGATTCTCATTGACTCTCAATGTCAGTGCATGCAGGAAAAAAATGTTTTGCAATGCAAAACGAAAACAAACAAACATGTACTTAATCTGTCTCGTATTATTTTTTCTTTGATCGTTTGTGCCCATGCTCCATGACAAGCATATATTATTAAAGCTTAATTGGGCAAAAAAAAATCCACATTTGGATTTTGCCTGTAGCAGTACGGCAAGAAAATACCCCGCATATTTGTAGGAAATAAGTTTTTTTTTTTTTTTTTTTTTTTGCGCATTTTGATGTTTAAATAAATGTATCTATAACTTTACCAGTGTTTAAAAAAATAAAAAATAAAATATATATATATATACTTTTTATATATACTTTTGAAAAAAAATTATCATAACATAAAAAACAAAACATAAAAATGACAACAATGAAAATATTTGAAATATTCATGTAAAAATGTAAAAAGTAAAAAAAAAAGGTTTGAAAATTTAAAATGTTTATTTTCCAGGTATTTCAATAGGTGTCCTATAATAGGCAAAAAAAAAAAGAAGCTAAGCCCACATTTTGGTTTGAAATTGATAACTAAATAAATTATTGTTCAGGAAGAATTTTAAATGATTTTGCTCTAAGGTTTTAATTACATTTGATTGAAAAGCCGTTGGTTCTCCAAGCAAAACACATTCATTAATTGAAGACTAGATCATCGAAGATTTGCATGCTTTGCTAACATACGTTAAGTAAATCTCATAATATGTCATTTGTAATAATTAATAATGACGATCATTCAGCTTTAATAAGCACACGTTTCAATATAACAGCATCCAATTCAAAGAAATAATTGCACTGATGTTACAATAAGGGATGGTGGCCTAATTTGCTTTGAACTTCTTTTTAAGCCTTCCATCAGCTGCGTTTGAACACACGCAAGGCGTCAGCTAAATAATGAAGAAAGAAAAGACGATAATCTTTTGAGTCTGGTTCAGTTTCTCTGAATTACAGGGCACGGCCTCTCCGGTGATTATGTGTTCAGAAGAGTTCGAGCCATGCAGAGTCCTGCAGTAAATGTTGCTTAAGGTCAGGTTCAGCAGGTTATACTGGAATGCCCATCCTTACATAATTAACATAATTAATCATACACACCCATGGTATACATCAATACTGTATGTACAGATTTTTAGGTGGAGCAGAGTTAAATGGGTATTCAGTCAGGTGTCCTTTCACTTAATGAGACGGACAATTGAATGAACCGCTTAGGCTAGATATGTACTGGATATTAAATAATGTCACGGCGTGAGGATGAAAGAAACAGCTCAGAGTTACTTAAAGAGTAAAGTGGACTTAGGAGAAAAAAAACAGATATTTACTCAGACCTTCATGTAAAAATAAATGCTTTCATATCTTAACTTAAGTCGAAGATATCTATGAATTAAATTTAAACTATTGCAAAAAAAACCCAACATTTTTTCATTAGACCGTACAGAAAATACTGCTGAAATTTGTTGTATATAATGCACAACTTTTGCTATAGTCAAAAGTGAGATTAGGTTTGTGAACACCCATGTTTCAGAAGTGTATCAGTGCTTTTAGATCATTAAAGTCTTTTTCTCCTTTCTTTCTGTCTATTTATTTGCCGAGGTCAGCCATCACATCTGCACCAGACCAACCACAGACTTGTCTTTTATGTTTGCTCTGATCTGTTGAGGATGAGGATGTGTAGACTTCCCTAAGTGACAGTGAGTACTGTGGCCTGACAAATGACCTCATTATGTCTGGTCAGAGAACATTCCAGATTCGACACCCCCGGTAATTATTGGTTAATGTAACGGTTCGCTAATGTTAAACGGTGCATGTGTGAGTTAAAAAAAAAAAAAAAAAAAAAAAGTTTTCATTGTGTAACCTGAAATCTGATCTTGTTCAATGCGAGTGTGTATTACCGTTTTTCTTGTCCGAGCGTTGAGGATGGCTGTTGACGGCGCTGGGTTCGCCGTGTGTCGCCCAGCGAGTGTGAGCGATGCCGAAGTGTGTGTCCAGTTCGCTTTCCAATTCAATCTCGTCATTCTCTGATAAGACAGAAGGAAGTTGATATGAATACGGACTAGGAGTCGGTGATAAAGTCATTAACGTTAAAGTAAACAACGAACCAAAGGGGGAAAAAAAAATCATAAAAGTACAAGACTCACTGTACAGCTCCTCATCCAGTGCTTTTACTTTTCCCTTCTTCTTAAACAGGCAGATTTCTTTCTCCTGTTTCCCAGAACCGTCCACAGCAACACCTGGACAAACCAGACACTCGGATCATAAAACAACCCAGGAAGAGTCCTCAGCTCACACACACACACACACACACATACAAACAGCTTAAAGTAATACACAAGCCTGTCATTATCAGCCTGTCTATGGATCTGATGTGTAGTATTTGGATAGCACAAGAATGTTAATATTGTACTGTAATAATAGGAAAAATGTATTCAAAAAGTTGTTTACTCTTCATAATGGAATCTACAGGGAGTTGCACAAGCGGTTAATAAAGGCTTGGTAAAGATTTTCTTTGGACGTGATCGTGTTTGCTTCACATCTAATGAAAACCAAGCTCTAAATCAGTCCAGTTTCTCGTTTCAGTAATTGCTCCTAGTTGAAAAGTTATTCTCTCAAGTTTCCCCGCACTCTCTCTCAATATGTAATAGATGCGCATTAGGTTTAAAAAACAAAACAAAACAAAACAAACAAAAAAAACAAGCCCAAACAACTGTTCATTTAAATGGGTCAGTCGACTACTTTTCGTGTAACAGCCCGGAGAAAGGCAGCACCTGGACCTCGACGCTGCCAAAAAAAAAAAAAAACCCCCATCATGAAACGAACCCTCTGTTCGGCCCCGAGCCGTATCTCTTACGAGCGGAACCCGCTGCCATGACATTCAGCGCGGGATCTGGGAGGAGCTGGCTCACCTGCAGAGTCGTAACCTCTGTACTCCAGCCTCTGCAGTCCCTGCACCAGCGTCACCAAGATCTCCTTCCTCGTACGCGGGACTCTGTAGTTCAGGTAGGCGAAAATCCCTGGAGGGAGGATGAAAGAAAGGAGGCAAGATTAACGCGTATCAGATCCTCACCTGCGAAGGAAACGAGGACGAAAAACGTGGAGGTGCTTTATCGCAACGTTGATTTAATGGTGTAATGTAATGGGGGAAAAAAGACACGATTTGAGGGGTTTCATCCAGATTTGAAGGAATGCATGGTTTAGCAATGACTTTAGAGGGGTTTTTTTGTTCTTTTTTTTTTTTTTTTTTGCAAACAAGTAAGGAAGGAGGAGGAAACAAGGAGACTTTTCATGCAGCCACGTAGCTGGTGTATTTGCAGCCCTGCTGGGTCGGTCCCTGCTCACACTTTTAACACTTTCGCAGCATTACACAACTCTTAAATCCTTTCATTAATCAATCTTATTTGATATTTGAGACGTCCTGACAGATCTCTCTCTCTCTCTCTCTCTCTCTCTCTGACATTCTATCTCAGATTATTACATTTCTTTTTCCCGAATGCGACAACTGGATCTTTCTCTATATGTGAACATAATAATAATAATAATAATAATAATAATAATAACAATAATAATAATAATACAATAATAAACAGATTAACTCACCACACATCGTGAAGCAGTCCTCTTTTCAAACAAACTCGAATAAATCGCGGCTTTAACTCGCTTTCTGGTTCGCACACGCGCACACACGCTCTCTCTCTCTATCACGTACTCACTCACACACACTGTAGCGCGCTCACTTACGCACACCCCCACACGCACACACTCTCGAGCGCTTATAAGCCCAGCCGCCCCACCTCAGCCTCCATGCCAGTGCCGGACACGCCCACAGTCTTCTCTTAAGAATTAGAACCGAAAATATTTTTTTGCAACAATGTAGCGAGGAGGCGTACTGACGTCGGGGGAACCGAACCGCGCCCATGACGTCATCGCGCGCGCGTTAAACCCCGCGTGTTAGTTAATCCAGTCGCCCCGTGCGTTCATTAGTCATTGTTTGTAGTAAAGGCTGCCGCGCTGCCTTTCACGTCTTAATCGAGCGATTCGATATTTGAGCCGAACCTGCAACGATGCCATAACCGTGCGATCCGATTTAATCACCTCCACGCGATATTATATTATTATATTATTCATATTAGTTATTACAATAAAATGTTACACTCCGTTCTTTCCAGTCGTAGCCCTTAAAACTCAGAGCATTTTATTTTAACCATTTTTATTTGCTGTTTGATCTATATATATATATATCATTTCTTTTCTTCGATTATCTCCCTAATTCAGTCGTGTCCAATTACTCCCCATCACTAGGGCGCTCCCACTTTAACGCTACGGGAGGGCGAAGACTATCACGTGTTTTCTTTTCTCCGAACCACGTGACGCCAGCTGGCCTACGCACAGTTGGGGGCGGAGTAACACACTGGGAGGACGGCGCTATCCGCTCCTTCTGCCTGCACGAGCTCACGGACGCCCCTGATTGGCTGTAGAGCCGGGATTAATGTGGGAGCACCGAGTACCTCTCATCCCTCCGCTCTGAGGGAGCTCGGCCAATCAGCTCCCTCTAGACCTCCGGCTGCGAGAGGTTACAGCACCACCCGGGAACCGAACTCGCGATCGGATCCACTGCGCCACTCAGAGGCCCCGTTTGATGTATTTAAAAATATATATATTTAAAGTGTCTCACCTAGGTGAAAAAGGTGAATTTTCAGACAAACCTGAAAATGAGTTTTATTCTAAAATGCAAAATTGTTAAGATATTACAAAATGAACATGACCTGGTTACGGACACTACAGATTTTTATTTTTATTTTTAAGCTTTCCCCAAAAACTAATTGAAGCAACGGATTTTACACATCGTATGCTTCCAGAAGCTTACACCAATTTTAGTATCAATACTTGATACTATGAAAAATATGAATCATTTGCATTTTAAATTATTTTAGTTTGAAGTGAGACAGTATAATGCTGAAACATGTCCATTTTTGGGGCCACATATGAAAACATCTCTCCAAAACAGCCGAAGCTAGCAACTTGACACTTTCGGGGACGCAAGATTGGTCACTTCCATGTCGCATAACCTTCAGAAGTAGCATTTTCAGCACACACATTTTCTGTTTTATATGCATAACATAACATTAAAAAAAAATAAAAAAAAAATTCAGAAATCAGCACCAATATCAGCACCTTGCCCGAGGGCTCAGGATTGTGCAATATAGAGTGACATATCCTTTTTTTTTTTTTTTAGCACAATCAAGGCCAACCAAGTATACAAACATGACTGAGCGAAAAATAAAAAGTAAGTCACATAGGCAAAGAAATAGCAGATAAACACAATCATGATTTAATGGACATTTTTCAGATGTTTCTATGACAAAAAAAAAAAAAATGCTCATTTTGAGAGTTCTACATTTATGCGATGTCATTCCCATATTCCGGATGGTGGTAAAAGTTCAGTTAAGTTCAATTTAATTTGTATAGCACTTTTAACAATTTGTCGCAAAGCAGCTTTTTACATAATCAAAAGAAATGATTTAAGTAATGTTGTTTTTTGTTCTACCTGACATAACCCAAATGCACAGCCTGAAATTCCAAGGCCTCCCCGTCAAGTATCTTTTCCACTTGAATTTTAAGGCCCATTAATTGCTGATGCAAAGCGGCGCGGTGGTGTCGAGGTTAGCACTGTCGCCTTGCACCTCCAGGGTCCGGGTTAGAGTCCCACCTCAGGTCTGTGTGCGTGGAGTTTGCATGTTCTCCTCGTGCTTGGTTGGTTTGCTCCAGGTACTTTGGTTTCCTCTCACTGTCCAAAGACTTGCAGATTAGGGTAACTAGTTGGCGTTCCCAAATTGTCTGTAGTGTGTGAATGAGCATGTGAGTGTATGTGTGTGTGTGTGTGCCCTGCGATGGATTGGCACCCTGTCCAAGTTGTACCCCACCTCGTGCCATAGGTCTCCCGGGATAGGCTCCAGACCCCCCATGACCCTGTACACAGGATAAAGCTGTATAGACGATGAGCGAGTGAGTGAGTGAGTGAGTGAGAGATCTGTGATACATTTCAAACGTCACCTTATAAACCATCACAGAAATGCACAAATCTCACACACTCGCTGGCTTTTGGTAAATACTAGATATTAGATCAGACGTCTATTCCATGAACACTAGGTACGAAACGAGAATACACTCTTGGTGGGACATGAATTTGTTAAAAATAAATAAATAAATAAATAAATAAAAATAAAATAATAATAAAAGAAAAACGCCACACATATATATTCACACTAAGGGGCAGAAGATCTTCACAAATCCACCTACTGAGACGAGAACACACACACGGAGAACATGTCCAGAAACATCACTGAGGATTGTGCAAACAGCGTGCTGCCTAACCCTAACTTTAACAACTCATAAACAAGTCAAACAAGTCCTCTTTTCAACCGAAGTGGAATAAATTGCAAAATTATGAAATTGAAAGCAGTACCAGATCAACAGCTTTAAAGTTTTTTTTTTTATCATGGATTTAATCTGTGCGAGTTGGCGGACAGGAAGTTTGTGGTCAATGGAATTAATTTTACATTTATTTCAAAGACATTTTTGATGCCAAAAAATATGTGAACTCTGATCAAAACCTATCAAAGCTCTATGTATAACATTTTGGGATCACTGGGACGTACTAGCCTGAGAAACCTTAAGGGTTCTAGATTGAACCTCCTTGAACCGGACATACTTAACAGATTTAATAACCACTAATATAAAATCCCTTGGTGGTGGAAGCAGCTGTTACAGAGGGTTTCTCTAACATTTACATTTTTACATCCCTTAAATCCTTTTAATGTCCCTCTCGGCACTAATTTATTAATTAATTTCAATTTCATTTTAATTTCATTTTGAATTAATTAACCACTTATTTATTAACCACTTATTCAAATATTAGACTCATTTTTTAATTTGTACATAATTACATTTGGTGTCACGGTGCTGTAGCGGTTTCCCCTGTGGCCTCGCACCTCCAAGATCAAGGGTTCGATTCCCGCCTCTGATTCCCGCCCTGGAGTTTGCATGTTCTCCCTGTGTTTGGTGGGTTTCCTCTGGGTGCTCTGGTTTCCTCCCACAGTCCAAAAACATACAGATTAGGCGGGTTTATGCCCTGTGATGGATTGGTGTACCTTGTCGTGTGCCCGGAGTCTCATGGGATCGGCTCTCGACCCATTATACAGAATAAGCTCTAACCCAGTATACAGGATAAGGGGTATAGAAGATGAATGAATGACTATTACTGCCTTAGAGGTTGTTATTTAAAAAAAAAAAAAAAATCCTATTCCTTTTATTCCATTTTACTGTATAGGCTACAGAAAAATGTATTGTTTTGTTGTATTGTATTGTTTTTGAATGGTTAAGACTTGGATTATATTACATTCAATATCTTGTACTTGTCATGAAAGATGAAAGGAGATCGCTATTGAAAGTAGATAAACACAAAAACAGCCTTCAGAGATTGTGGCTGATAAAATACGCAAATACTCAGGTGCACTGCAAACATCAATCAAAGGGCAAAGACAAAAAAATGTATTCGAGACAATAAGCAAAGTTTTGAGACCAGCAAGTTGGTGTAATCCAACAATACAAGACTGAGCATTGGTTTGGCAAAGCCCTAAGGTCTGTACAGTATGTGGGAGGGTGACTGTGAGCAGGGGTGTATAATCAGTACCGCGGTGACTGTGAACATGACTGACTGTCTGTGTGTGTGTGTGTGTGTGTGTGTGTGTGTGTGTGTGTGTGTGTGTGTGTGTGTGGTGGGATTTTTAGCCATGTTTGTAAGCCACCATTTGTTCTGGGAATTAAAGTCTCTAGCTGGTGCTAAGAGCCCCAGAATGCAGCAGTCAGCGCAAGGAGAATATACATGACAGATGTTCTCGCTGGAGTCTGGTGGTGAAGTGATGACATTCTCACCAGAGTCTGGTGATAGAGTGACAACATTCTCACCAGAGTCTGGTGCTGAAGCGACGACGTCCTTGCAGTGATTGACGTGTTGAGTAAATATGTTATATAACTAAGTACAACTAATATCTATTAAAAAAAAAAATTGTACTTCTGATGACTTGGGAAAATGTGAACAGCGATTTACACCACTATAATGTTCATTCAATCATTCATCTTCTATACTGTTTATCCTATAAAGTGTTTCCTAGCCTGGAGCCTATACCAGGAGACTTTGGGCATGAGGCCGGGTACGCCCTGGACAGAGTGCCAATCCATTTGGTAACACCAATTAATCTAATCTGCATGTCTTTGAACTGTGGGAGGAAACTAGAGCAACAGGCTTCCTGAAGGTCTCAGTGTACAGTGATTAGTGATGCTGAATGCTGAGTGGTTGGACCATACGAGAGAGGAAATGAACTTAATTAAAATCGAAAGTTCAGGGGCGAAAGCATAAATGCATTCTGTTAAAAAAACAAAAACAAACAAAAAAAAACAACTATGATGGGTCAAATGGGTTTAATCCGGTTATGTGCATGGTCAAATTAGGATTGTAGAATTTTTCTTTTCGTATACTTTTAGTTATTACAGGAAATATCAGTTTATTTAATTAATTAATTAATTAATCATTTTGAAATAACATGAAACATTCAGCACTATCACCATGTCCTTACACACCCCAGGACCTGATCATCACATGCATAAAAGTGAATTACTTGGCAGACGATTTTTATGGATCAGGTATTTCATATCCTGGTATCATAAGATAAAAAATGTAAAAAAAAAAAAAAAAGATACAAGATCCAACTCCAACCCAGTGATGAATTCCATTTACGATCACACGTACTCCCAGGAGTCATCTAAGGTTGAAGGTCTTTCCAGCCTTATCTATATTTGATGTCTCAAAAAGGTGTGAGATTTAAAAAAAAAAAAAAAAAAAAAAGGAGGAAGGAAAAAAAAAAAAGAAAAGATCACACTCCGGTAGCACAAACCTTTGCTCTTACAATAGGTGTCTTAAACATTTCTTCCTTCGATGCTTCCTTCATAGGGAAATGAATGAAAATAATCCCTTTTGAACTTTGTACGGATTCCACTTCCTTGTGCCTTTTATCTCCTCAGACTACGCCTTTTAACTTCATCACTGATCTATTACAGCTGCACACAAATGTAGAAAAAAAAAAAACTAAAATGATTACACCAGAAATCCCCAAGCTGACAAATGTAGGCCAGATAATCTCATATTACGGTATTAAGTTTCTCTTAATATCACCAGTGTCTACTTATATAACCTGCACCTTATAATTTGCACACTACTATATTTGCACTGCCTCATTACTATTAAACTCAAACTAGTATTTGCACATCTGGTAATTGCTAAACTACATTTCGTTAGTACTATACTATGTTACTTCGCAATGACAATATAGTTGTTCCTACCGGCCTATTAGAGCCACAAATAAGTACTGAAGAAAATACTTCTTCATCATTTTCTTTTTTGGAGAATTTGGCAAATTTATTGAAACATGACACTGGTGATATTGGATATATGGTGAAGGGTATATTACATTTTTGTACGCACTTACAAAAAAGTGCTTTGAAGTTTACATTACTGAATAGATACGTGCACTGGGTTACTATATATAAACAGTTAAAGCACTTATACCTTGTACATGTAATACATCCCGGCAAGGGGTTGCCACAGCGGACCATCCAATCCACACCCAAGCTTGGCACAGGTTTTTATGCCAGATGCCCTTCCTGACACTCCCCTCCCATTTTATCTGGGCTTGGGACTGGCACTGCATCCACTGGCTGGGGTTTAGGCACTAAACTTGAGCCATACGCATGGCAACTGGGAAACCTACCAATGAGCCACCAATGCACTCTCTCTCTCTCTCTCTCTCTCTCTCTCTATATATATATATATATATATATATATATACATTGGTGGCTCATTGGTAGGTTTCCCATTTGCCATGTGTAAGGCCCGGGTTCGAACGGGTTCGATGCCTGATATACTGTATATATAGGTGGCTCATTGGTAGGCACAGTGCCGGTCCCAAGCCCGGATAAAATGGGAGGGGTGTGTCAGGCTTCTGGCATAAAAAGTAATAGAGTAATAGGAAAAGTACAGAGTAATGCAGTTGTGAGATGTATTACATGTAGAAGGTATAAGCGGTTTAACGGTTTAGCACTGTGATGATGGTTGTGGGAATAAAAAGCTGGACCTGAACGTGCTGGGTTTGGTGTGATTGTTCCTGTAACTTTCTGTACTCTTCTAATCCAATACATCGTGACATCTGTATATTTAACGCCCATCACCTATAAACAAATGAAAAGGTGTATAATTACATAATTACTTAATGAAATAATTGCACACACACACACACACACACATACTGAACATTTAAATGTATTCCGGTTCTTCCACATTTCATTTCAGCTGATCAATTGCAGGCGTTTTTCTTTGACATGTTTTTGCTTGTTTTCACCTGTTTCTTAGAAAATGAATCACGACATATTAAACTGATTGATGGTTGAGTTTTTGTTTGAT
Organism: Clarias fuscus; assembly: GCA_030347435.1. Lineage (NCBI taxonomy): Eukaryota > Metazoa > Chordata > Actinopteri > Siluriformes > Clariidae > Clarias > Clarias fuscus. Next base: position 4,992,140 of record CM059230.1, on the reverse strand, counting down.
GGTTACCGCGTGGACATGCGACTAATGGGCAGGATGGTTATGATAAACACACGCAAAGAGCGATCCGAGCTCTCCTACTGGTTCCGATTCCCTTACGGCCTCAGAGCTGTCAAAAGTTCCCAGTGGTTGAATTCAATCAAATCACAAGAATACAGTTATTGTTCGGAGGAAACACGATATCGTAATAAATATGTTTAGTGTTCAAGGACCTTTTTTTTTTCCCCCTCTTTGTTTTGTAATATTTTCCTACTTTTAACATAATCTGGTCATTTTCTTCCCCCCATATCGACTAACAGCCCTGCGTCTCTGTACACATCTGTGGACTATTAAGCTGGTTGAGAAAGTGACTCTGGACCCCCCTGAGTGTTTCTCTTCTCAGCAGCGGATAAAGTGAAGTCACAACTCATCCACACACACTATAACCACAGTGGGTAATAAAGTCTGGTCTTATAGAGTAGTGATTGCGAAACCACTGACCCGGAGCAGTGACCTAGCGAGCGCATGGATGTCAGGGAGATACTAGTGACATGATTGCGTACTAGTCTTATATTAAAAAAGGACTAGGTTCAGTCCCATGTGTAAGTTTATGCTCCCTAAGAGAACAGGCTTTCTTGTATTCTTGCGCAATATTTCCCCAGGCGTCCTGAAGGACTTTTTCGGCTCTTGTTTTTGGCAAAAATTTGTCATTCGTTTTATAGTCCGGTCCCCTGTACCTGAGCGGTTTCAGAGAAATGTTTTTCCATCTGTTGAGCCACACAGTGACCTAAGAATCATTTGAGAATAAAAAAAAAAAAGTGAGAAACAGGTGCAGATGATGACAGATGATCAGACCGGTGAGTAGTCTACTGTACTGGTGATGCTGAATGCGGAGTGGTTTGGAACAGACGAGAGGGGAAATGTGGTCGCTGCCGAGGTTGTTACAAAAACAATAGATTTTTAAAACTGTATCTTTAGGCACTTTGTGCAGGGTGTCACAGTAAACATATGTTCCTGTTTCGTTAATGTAATCTACAGTACATCATTTAATTCAATCTCATGTGAAGAAATGAGGGAGGGATCAAGACTTTCGAACAGCGCAGTATATATCGGTTAGCAGAACTCTGGGCACAAGGACACCCAGGATGGGGTGGCAATGTTCTGAGGAAAGCTTTTCTCACTCACTCATCATCTATCCCGTTTTATCCTGTATGTTGTGTCATAGTGGGGCCTGGAGCCTATCCCAGGAGATACACACATACACACACACACACACACACACACACTCATTCACTACACACTACAGGGAATTTGGGAACGCCACTTCTGCCTAATCTGTATATCTCCGAACTGTGGGAGGAAACCGGAGTACCCGGAGGAAACCCACCAAGCACAGGGGGAACATGCACACCACAAAAAGCTGGGAATTGAACCTGGCCGGGAATCGAACCAGGCCCCTGGAGGTGCAAGACGACAATGCTTACGTGATTTAAACATGATTTAAAAGAAAAAAAAAAAAACATTGGCTTGCTCAAACACAGGGGGTCGTCCTGCTTAAAACAAAACAAAATCAATCTGTGCTCGGAAAACAACTAAAGAAACGCAGTGGAACCAGAATAAACCTCAAAAGCATTTTTCCAAGATGAAGTCATTTATTACTCATCAACGCCGGACACGACGTTTATTAACAACATGGCTTCATTTGCTTGAATTGTTTGAATGGTTGGTTTCTTTTTATATTACGAAGAAAAGGAAAGTGAAAGATCTCATCACCATCGCAATGAATCATTCATCCGGCAACTTTGTCTGTCTTTATAGCGTTGTAGCGTTATAACCTGGCTTTCGAACCGCTTTTAAATAGTCATGCTAACAAGGCTTACTTGCTTATAAAATGAGCATTATTATTATGAACAAAAAGAAGACAGATGCCCGTGGTCTAATTAATCACTAGATATGCCCGTGACTTCATTCGCATGGAATTTAATTACTCACACTTTAAGTATATGCCTGCACAAACAAACAAACAAACAAACAAACAAACAAACAGAGACACGAAAATTCCCAAAACCATCTTGACGTGTTCTGTTATTCATCTTACGGCCCCACAAATTTGAGTTTTTCACAAAGATCTTCAGTGTACAGACACGCCCACTTTAGTTTGATTATATGTATAGAATAAATGATCAGGTTAAATATCTGCCATGTTCTAACTTGGCAATCAAGCAGCTGAATGGCCTTTCTTTTGGTAACAACGCTCTCATGCTAACTCCGATACTAAAGCGTACCCCTTAAAACCCAAAGCATTTTAGCCTTTTTCTTGTTTTTTTTTGTTTTTTTTATATATAAACATACTGTATATAGGGCTCAGGATTGCGCAGTATGGCGGCACACTGGCTTAGCGATCAGCATTGACGCCTTGCACCTCCAGGGTCTGGGTTCGATTGCCGTCCCGGGTGTGTGTGCATGTTCTTCCATTGCCTTGCCGTTCCCTAACAGCCTGTATTGTGTGAATGTTGAACGGAGGTCCTACTGCGGGTGTAAAAATGCGAATAAATACAACGGTCACCACTGAATGGATTGTGCAGTATAGAGTGACATATCCTTTTTTTTTTCCTCAGCACAACCTACTAACCAACTATACTGTACAAACATGACTGAACAAATAAACACAAAAACAACGAAGCTTGTTTTGGGTTGTTTCCATGACCAGAAAAATGTATTATAATAGGGTAATTTTGAGAGTTCTTTATATTTGCGATGTCATTCCCATATTTTGGTAGTGCTAAAAAAGATAACGCTCTATACAGAGCCTCTATACAGTATTTTCTTGGAGCAGTGATTTGTGGTGATGGATGGAAATTGGGTCAAAAAGTTCAAAAAAAAAAAATCTTGTCCAATTCTCTTTTAAACCGGTTATAAATAACATGCGGAGAATCCCAGGGAAGTTTCAGATAAGTGTTTTTTTTTTTTTGTTTTTTTTTTGCCAGACTTCATGTCTTTATTTTTAGCCATGTCCTAATTAACAACCTGGAAATAATCCCAAATATCTTTATGGGTTTCCTGTGGAGATGAAATCATTTGTAATATTTTAACCTGTAAATTCTGTAGTGGTGAAGCAATAAACAAGGTTAAGATGTTATACTTTTCACTATACTTTGTGCTTCTGTTAAAATGAGTTCACTGTGCATGCTGGCTTTAATGGCCCTTACATTACTAAGGAAAGAAAAAAAAATAAAAAGTCTCGGACTACTTCGCAGTCATGAGTCTATGACTCCCATGTGGAGAGAATGAGGGTAGCCTGGGACAGGGGATGCTGTAAGCTGTGAATGAAAACCACATGTAGGTCGAATGAAACATTAGCGCAGCTGCCTCGCGTTACGTAACACATCGCAAACCCCCCCCCCCCCAACCCCCCCCCCCCCCCTCTCGCCCCGTTCAAATTTAGTAACCGCTCGCTGGGTTTGCTAGATGATTCTTGTATAGTACATGGTTGCCCAAACCTGTTTCTGGATGTTTGTACTTCTACCAAGTTAATTTATCTCTTAATCACACACACACACACACACACACACACACACACACACACACACACACACACACACACACACATACACACCCATCTCTTGCGGGAAATAAAAACTTTTAATAAAGGCTATACTCGCTAAATATGGACTAAAATTAGAAAGGATGGGTACGGAGAATGCGATAAAGCACGGCTGATAAGGTGTGTGTGTGTGTGTGTGTGTGTGTGTGTGTGTGTGTGTGTGTGTGTGTAATACTGTAAAAACAAAACAAGACAAAAAACTAAACAAAAACAAGGAAATGAAAAAGTTTGCAATTCCAGAGAAAGTAGTTGCATAAAACGTTTAAGTGAAAATTCGTGTTTATCACATTAGCAACACAAGCTGTATGAGGCCCGAGAATAGATGTGAATAACTATCGCTTTAATTAGATCGAGTGACTGCAAACTTTCATGCTATGTGAGACATTTCCTCTCTGCTCAGAAACACTGGATTGCTGGTGACCACTAACAGGGTGGTGCCACGGACAAGCAACACTGGTTTCCACTAACAGCTGGATGAGGCCATGGTACAACTAATAAACTTTTAGCGGAAAACTTTCATTTATTAATTCTTTCAGAGAAAGCATGTAAAAGAAAACAAAGTCAAACTAAAGGAACCATTTAGGTAATCAAAGTGTTATTTTAATCTTTTTTTTCTGAAGGGTCTGAACCTAAACCCATCACCTATCTGTGATAGATTTCTACACAGTGGTCTCACAGGCTGATGTCTCCATCATGGGAATACAGTCAGCTCTAGAAACAATGCAGCAATGACGAAATAAAATAAACATGACACACTTGGGCTTCCAAGTGACGAGTTGCTGGCAGAGCATTTTTGGCTGTGCTCACTGTGCGTTTCCCCGTCAATTAGTGCGACACTAAACAATTGTCTGTTTCTGCGACCTCATGTACACTAATCAGCCATAACATTAATACATAATTAATCATAATTCTGGCCTTTGAGAGAAAAGTCACCAGAAAGCCCGGTGCACACCAGCCCAGGTTCCCAAGCACCCATGGAATGCACTGGACAAACATGTCCGGCCCACGGAGTCCCCATCCCGCAACCCACAGCACCCAAAGATCCGCCGCCAACGTCCTGGTGCCATGACAGCACAACACACCCCCGGATGTTTTTAATGTTATGGCTGATGGCGATCAAGTGTCTCACGTTTTGCGTTCACTTGCCGGGGAAAATCTCAAATGCAAACCAAACAAACAAATAAATATCACACAATTATTCACTTAAACTTAAATGTTTTCATCTAACATTATTAATAATAATGGCAGGAAATCTCATATGTTACTAAAATAATAGCATTTTGTTTCTCATGTTAATATTATTGGAATTATGATTTTAATTGCCATGAATCGAAAATGTTAGACTGCTCTCAGACGAGAACACTGCATTCTGTCTTTGTGTGTTCAATTGCTTCCGGTTAATTATCTATCAAAGAGCTTTTGACACAAAACAATATGATGGTTGTTGGCGTACAAAAATGTATTTACAAATGTTAAACTTATTTAACCCTTTAATATCATCTCTAAGAACAAGCAGTTATTTTTTTTCCCATGCATTTCCTAGGGGAATCATAACAACATTTATTTTTTAACAGATTCCAGTATATGCCGCTTCCAAATGGTTGAGATGTCGTTCCATGGTAAAAGTATCAATATCCTTACATATATTAAAAAATAATAATAAAAAAAATCTGAAAAAGTCACAAATGTTAACGTTTCTTGGATTAGATCCGCTTGTGTGTGTGTGTGTGTGTGTGTGTGTGGTTTGCCAGACACAGCGTTATCTAGTGGATTTTTTAGCAGAGCACGCCTCGACTGAGTAGTAGAAATGACTCAGTCACCAGTGTGGTTAAGTTCAGCATATTTTTTTAAAATAATAACTCAAAATGTGCTCTACCAAAAGGTTGAGCGGAACATAAAAAGGAGTTAATGGACAGAAACTGATAAAACATGACTAAGCACATAAGTTCTAACAAAAATATGATTCGATTTTACAAATCTTGTTTTACTTGTTTTTTATTTTAATATTTATACCTCATGATTCCTTATTGCCAAATCTATTCATTAATGATTTATATAATAATAAAGCGGTTTCGTGATAGATTATCACTTCTGGTTTAGAAGAATCATACTCTACTTCACTTACAGTATGCTGTTTTAGCAATGCATATTATCAGCAGCTCTTTATATTCTGACATGGCGTAACAATAAAATCCTTTGTTGCCCCCCCCAAAAAAGGCCATGCAAATCACTGCTTCCTAGTGCTCTGTATTATTACTTGAAAAGTGGTGCCTCTCCGGGGGCCAACAGATGGGCCACAGCTGGAAATAGGTAAGCTAAAAAGAAGAAGAAAAGTTTCTATACAGTGCACTTTAGTACGTTTAAAATCACTGGGAAACCAGCACTATTACTTTAAAGCAGTTAAAATGTCCTGTAAAATGTCCAGTATATCACTGCTATTGAATCTTTTACTGCTTAAGAGCCTCTTAACAATGCAAGAATCGAGTTTTATTGATTCTAAAAAGCAGTAAATAAAAATAAATGACATAGGAAAGGGTTTGGTGTCCCTAACTATCTTTGCCAAAATCATAACTGTCAGAGTATTTAGGACAACACATAATGTGCTATCTTGCTATCACTGACATCTAAATTGGACCAATGTTGCATTCAGAACTACAGTAGATTACACAACAATCTGGTACTTTTCACCTTCTCATCCCACCTTCACAGTCACTGTCCAGCACAAGTGATATACACGGGGGGTCAGAGGAAGCTAATAAGACTCAGGAATGTTTTTGAAGCCACAGAGATGGCATCAACTTCATGATAGACTGTGTAAAGAAGTACTTAAACTTCTGTGTGGAAAACACCACCCCCACAAGGACAGTACGATGCTTCCCCAACAGCAAGCCTAGGATCAGTGGTGATCTAAAGAAACAGGAAGAAGGAAGACTTCATGCTGTAGATGGGGACAGAGACTTGATGAAGACTGTTTGGAGGGGACTGAAAGTGAGATTGGAAGACTCTTATGAGAGGTAGCTGGACAACAAGCTTCAAGGAAAAACAATATGCAGGATGTGTGGTCTGGTATAAAACATATCACGGGCCTTGGAGCTAAGAAGGATCAGACTGAGGGTAACCTGAGCAAAGCCAACAAGCTGACGCTATTCTTCAACAGGTTCAGCACACGACCCCCAGCTGCCCCTTGTTTTCTTCCTCCAGCCACATAGACCCCACACCCAGCCTCACAGCTGCTTCCCTCTCACACCTCCTCGGTGACCGATGCCAGCAGCTTACACTGTTCGGGAATCCTGTCCCCCAACCCCCACCATGGACTTCACATAGCCACCCCCACCCCTTTATTCCACCACATTCAGCAACATGGAGCATACCTTTACATCCCTTACCCCATCTCTGTTTCCAGAAGCCCGCTTGCAGGTCGTGATGGCATCAACCCCTGATTTCTGAAGGCTTGTGCTAACCAACCATGTGGCAGTCTGCACCACCTGTTCCACCCTGCAGTGGGAGCCTTGAAGTCTGCAATGCAGTGGCACTATTGCAGCACCAAAAGAAGTCATCTTTTGTCTTGGAGACACTGGTGTTCAGCGGAACATCTCCAAATAGACGGCCTATAGTTCGGGTGAAATCCTATACCTTTGACAGTGTGCTCTTTCTCACCTGGACTAAAAGGGAAGCATTGCAAGGATCATGTCCTTTCCTTCCTTTAGGACAATCTAGCTTGTAATGCTGGGAGAAAAGATGCAGGTAGATGCCTTTACATCCTCCTGGGTAAACAACTATTTGATAGACAGGTCAGATACTTTTGTGAGACAGCAGACATATGTTTCTCAACAGTAGCACTGCAGTAGACCGTCGTCTCATCTTATACACATTATCACCAACTTTCAGTACAACTTTGAGATCTACGTTTCATGTGATCTACGGAGGTTTTCAGACTACTCTGCATTTGTGGGGTGGGTCAGAATGGACAAGAGGCAGAGGGCATAGACCTTGTGGACGGCCTTGTGGAGTGGTGTTGGAGCTGCCGCCTGGTCTTGGATATTAGGAGGACCAGGACCAGTTCGAACACCACTGACCATTCCATTCTGGGAAGGTGGAGGTGGATGTGGTTGGAAGTTACAGTTAGCTCAGAGCCCACCTCAACAACAGACTAGACTGGAAAAGAGGATGTCTAGAGGAAGCATAATTTACTTCTTGTGGAAGCACAGGTCCTGGGGCAGCGGCATCACATTGGAAAACTAAACAAACTGATCAGGAAGGCTGACTTGGTGCTAGGGATTACTCTGGAGTCTCTGCAGTTGGTTCTGGAGAGGAGGATGTTGCATAAGCTATTGAACATCATGGAGAACACCTCACATTCCATTCACGACCTCTTGGTCAAACAGCAAAGCACTTTCAGCTCCCCTTGACATAGAACACTACAGGAGGTCTTTCCTGCTTACTGTTATTACATTGTACAATGACTCTCCTCAGTGTCAGGACAGGGTTCTCTTTTGTTAATATACAAACTTGTTGATATATTATGGGTGCACCTTGATCTACAGATTTGTTAGTTTATCTACCTCACTGAACTAATGTACATAGCATTTTCTACCAGGACTTTTTATTGTGCAGAATAACAGAACACAGTTATGGGAGTAAGAACCTTTATTTCCGCTGCTACACTAATGCACTTATCCCTAAGTTCACTATTCACTAGTGCTTGGATACCATCAAGGTAGAAAGTTTTCTCAGGACGCCAGAGCAATGATCGGACTGCCTGCTTCACGTCTGAAATGCTGACCACCCAGGAACTCCTTTAATGACCCAAACATGTGGAAATGGCTTGGAGCATGGTCAGGACTGTACAAGTGATAGAGCAATAACTCTCAGCCGAGTTCCTGTAATGTGCAAGTGGTGTTGGTGAATGATTGTGTGTACAGTTCCCAAAGAGGGATGAGTCTCTTCCACAAGCTGGTGACAAGTTATGCGTCGACTTTCAAGGATCAATTGTTCTTCTTGCTGAATGGTCAAGATTGGCCGGGATCGTCATTTATAGACAGTCTTCTTTAAAATGTTTGCACCATTCAAATGTTTTACTGCGGCTAAAAATCTCGTCACCGTACTGTGCTTGTAGTCTTCTGTGAATGTCAATACGTTTTACTCCTTCAGTCACAAGTCCCTTGGGTACTCCAGGTTCCTCCCATAGTCCCTAGATATGCAGTGTAGGTTGATTGACAGTTATAGGTTTTGTGTAGTAGTGCGTGTGATTGTGCCATGTGATCCGTTGGCACTTCATCCAGGATGTGTTCAAAGTTCCCTTGGATAGGTTCCAGGCCCATGCTACTTTACACAGGGAAAGTGGAATAGACAATGGATGGATATGAGCATAAGTTCTCAAATTCTTTACTTTAGTAAAATCCTGGATGTTAATATAAAGTCACAAGTAAACTGCCTCAAGTCACACCGATTTTAGATGCTAATGTTAATTATTCCTTCCACTACCAACGAACAACTTCTTACCCAAGAGCTTTACTGCTAGTCTCTGAAATGTCAGCTAGGGTGCATGACACAAACTAGCTATCTGTCCTAATACAAACACCCTTGATAAATACTATGTGTATATTGGTATTAGGTGTCATTCATCTAGTCACACATGTTATGTTTTTACAGTAGTGCGGAATGAAGAACTTTATGATGCAGTTTTGATGTACTGATGTAGCTTTTGAACCGGCAGTGAATAGAAAATACTTATAAAGTATTATAAGTATTACTTATATAATTTTATATACTGCTGCTTAATAAAAAACAGGCTTAATTACAGTCATGCGTAAGTAAGTAATTTGTTTCTTCCCAGCTTTAATGCAAAACGAGACACTTAGTAATAGTACTTTAACCTTTGCGTCAGGTAAATGTGCTTAATAAAATATTTTACATTCATTTAAAACCTTTTATTGTACATCACAGCACAGGTTTTCTGCTTTACTAACTGCCTTGTTACTGGCATTGCTGAGTTACAGGCTGAGTATTGCTGAGTTGCTGAGCCAAAGCACTGGAAATTCTCAGAGAAGCAGTTTGCAAACATGGTGATTTCTAAAGTCACTGCTGATTCCAGGTTAAAAAAAAAAAAAAAAAAGACTTTCAGGTTTTCACTTTTGCAATTAGCTAAAGCTGTTAGAAATAAATAAATCAAAATGACCATGTGAATGCATGAATGAAGCTCAGCGTCAAATCAAAGCATGTAGATTTAAATATTTATTTAATGAAGTTAGCCTCAGTCACAACATCAAAAATACAGACGTTTACTCATCGTATACTGTGTAACATGATTGAAATGCCACTTTAAGTGCTAAAATACAGTATAAATCACATGTTCACTCTCATCTGCTTATACAGCATTCATAATAACAGACTCGTATTAACCCACAGTACCTGATTCAGGAGTTCAATAGCTACAAAATGTGAATCATGAGCCATTGATTAATTATGTGGCAAAAGACAATAAAACACCAAGCGTTTTAAATACATACATCCACTATCCGCTTTTAAATACACAGAGGGACCATTTTAACCCCCTTAGAAGTAACTGGACACTTAAATCATAATATCTCTCTCCTTCTCTCTCTCTCTTACTCACTAATCAAGCATATCATTAAGCCCAGTACTGTGTAGGTTCCTCTCGTGCTGCCTGGGAGGCTCTGGTCCCGCGGGGCATGACTCCATATGACCTCTAGGGTTGTGCTGTGGTCTCTGGCACCAGGATATTGTGGTGTCTGGCTCCAGGATGTTGTGCTGTGAGTTGCGGGGTGGGGCCTCTGGTGATCAGACTTGTTTGTTCGGTGCTCCCATGAGTGCTTGATCAGATTGGGATCTGGGGAGTTTAGGGGCCAGGTCGGCCACCTTGGGCTGTTTGCCTGTCGGGCCGTGTGTGTGGCAGGGTGTGGTGCACGGGTGCCCTTCGGTCATGGCTAGCACTGTCTTTTCTGTGGCATAAATGAGCTTTGCGTTGCCATGATTCTGTCTTCACTTTTTAACTTCATAACTACTGTTATAAAGTACAACATATAATCAATGGTATAAAACATACATACATGTATATTCGTCCACAGGCTACTTTGTTAGCGACAGCTTGCTACTATTAGGTTGACCCTCTTTCAACTGCCTTCATTCTTTATTGCATAGCTTCAACAAGGTGCTGGACACATGCGTTATAGACTTTCGTCAATACTGACATGAGAGCATGACTAAATTGCTGCAGATTTGTCGGGTGCACACCCATGATGAAAATCTCCCATTCCACCATATCCCAAAGGTGCCCTACTGTATTGAGATCTGGTGACTGTGGAGGCCATTTGAGTGCAATGACCTCATTGTCATATTCCAGAAAGTTTGAAATGATTTTAGCTTTGTGGCGTGGCATGGCATGATTACCTGAGGTCATAAAGGGATGGAGATGGCCAGCAACGATTCTCAGGCAGGCTGGGGGCATTTAAGGTTCTCCTTTTGTACTAAGGGGCTGAAAGAATATCAAAAAATCTACATTACCCGGCATGGTGACTTAGTGGTTAGCACTGTCGTGTTGCAGCTCGAGGTTCCGGGTTCGATTCCCGCCTCAGGTCTGTGTGCTTGGTTGGTTTCTTAGGTTTTCTCTGGTTTCCTCCTACAATCCAAAGACATGCAGGGTAGGTTGATCGGTGTTCCCAAATTGCTTGGAGTGTGTGAATTAGAGGGCGAGTGTGTGTGTTTGCTCTGCGATGGATTGGCATGTCCAGGGTGTACCCCAGGGTGTACCCCTTGTGCCCTAGGTCTTCTGGGATAGGCTCCAGGCCCCCCATGACCTTGTAAAGCAGTATAGGCGATGATGACAACAACCATTACACCAACCTGAACTGTTGAGGATGAATCGAGACCCATCAGACCAGGCAACGTCTTTTCCATCCGATGTGAATCGCAGACTCAGTTTACTGTACTTAGCTGACAGGAGTGGCACGCGGTGTGGTCTTCTGCTGCTGTAGCCCATTAGCTTCAATGTCCTACAGAGAGAGGCTTTTGTGTCGTAACAAGATTTCACTTGTTATTGTTGCCTTTCTATCAGCTCAAACCATTCTGGCCGGCGATTCTCTTCTGGCATCTGGCATCAGCATGTAATTTTTTTGCCCAAAGAGCTGCTGCTCACTGACCATTTTCTGTAAACCCTAGGGATGGTTGTTTGTGAAAATCAGCAGTTTTGGAAATACTCAGACCAGCCCGTCTGGCACCAGCGACTATACCACGTTCAAAGTCACTTAAATCCCCCTTTCTTTCTTCTCCATTCAGATGCTCAGTTTGAACATCAGGAGATCGTCTCAACCATATCTACATACCTACATGCATTGAGTTGCTGCCATAAGATTGGCTGATTATATATTTGCTTTAATAAGCAGTTGATCAGGTGGATCTGGTGAGTGTGGTGGCACCAGTGCCTCGCTCCTCCAGGGTGCGGGTTCAAATCTCTCCTCTGGGCCTGTATGCATGGAGTTTGCATGTTCTGCTGGATTTCCTCTGTGCACTACGGTGTCCTCCAACAGTCCAAAGACATGCAGCATAAGTTGACTGGCATTTCAAAAGTGCCTTTAGTGTGCGCTTGTGTACCATGGCTCGTGCATTAAGTTCTTGTACGTTTCCATTTGCCAAGGATTTCTTAAATACAACCATTCAGTCAGTAACCACTTTATCCCAGGCCGTGAGTCACGGAGACAGGAATACATGCTGGACGGGATGCGACTCCATTGCAGGGCAAACCTTACTCACGCACGCACAAACGCACACATACACCTGATGCACTTTTTTTCCAAGAGCTGTAATGCTGCCTAATGAATAGTTTGAGGAGCAATGAATTTAAAAAATGCATAATAATGAGCCACTCCTTTCTATGGTTTCAAAGAAGGAAGAAGTGTCACATTCGAAGTAAAGCTCATCAATGTTCAGTTCTTTGTACAACAAAGCTTCTTATGAGGTCGAGGGCACGGTGGAAGCTTGGTAGCATTGGGATTTGAACAGACAACCTTCTGATCGGTAACCCGGAGGCTGTTGAGCCACCAATGTGAATTAACCCTTATAGGGTAGTGAACCATATATAGGGTTAGAACAGGGGACGCCAATCTAACGACTGGCATCCGTGTGGACAGCAAAACCTTAGGTTACTATTGTTACGTTCAAGTCTGTTACGTTCAGACTTGCAGTTGGGCGAGATCATCTCGTTTGCTCGGGAATCTTCAACACTTTGAAGACACTTACCCTCAGCAGTCCGAGGTAAGGGTGGGGGGGGAATGAAATGAGCTCAGAGCCCAGTACGTGCGATCTACACCCAACAACGAGCACATGAGTGTCCACTGAGGATACAGCAGACAAAGTGCAGACTGGTTAATGTGTTGAAAGAGATAAAGTCATTTTACACTTTTTCCTTCATCAAATGTTGGTCATACTGTACATCGTCGCAGTCATTTGTCCAAAAGCAACCTGAAGAACAGAACAAAGCAAAATTAAAATCGGATTCATCTAGTCTGGGAGAAGCACAGATTCATGATTTTAGGTGAATGTAAATTGTCCGGACTTCAGTTGGTGTCTAGACCTCGTGCAGTTTTAGTTGAAGACCCCTGGGCCAGAATCTAGGTTTTAGAAGAGTCTGGTTGAGGCAGCAGGTCAACGGTTTCAATCACAGAAGTCACACAACAAAGGAAAGTCGTTAAAATGAATAAGTATTTAAAATGCCATGTTAAGATCCCAAGTGGAATCCTGCAACACCAATCTCTTGTTCTACGCATACAGATGCGTGGATCAAGTACCGACACATCACTGTGCATGATTGATCAGCTACTTAACTGTTGAAAAGAAAAAATGTTCAAAGGGGAGGTTCGGTGTAGCGCCCTTAATTAATAATAAACATATTAAGAAGTATTACATTTCTACAGGGCTGTCATGGGAACACTGGGAAAACGCCCTGGATATGGCACCATTCCATCGCAGGACACTGTTCGCACATGTACAGTATTTACTCACACCTTGGGGAAATTCATCGTAACTCGCTTACTAACTGGAGATGGTTAGAAGGATACAGCACTGTGACGATGTGTTTTGTGTACAATAGCCTGGACACATCAGTCAAGAAGATATGAAGTGAAATTTCTGTATTAAACAAAGTAGCACTTCCCTTTCCAACTTCGGAAAAACTTGTCTTTGTGGAGCTCGGGGAATCGTAATGCTGAGACGAGGTTCGGGCTTCTTAGTTTCAGAAATGGGAAATCTTAAATCTACAGTATCCAAACTTTGTGTGTATCGAACTTTGTGGCCAGTTTCAGGACGAACCATAAATGGGTCTGATAGTCATGTGTCCATAGAGCTTTGTCCGAAGAGAGTATCTTTGGAAAGTGTTTTATGTTGGACAGGATTGCAAGGAACACTGGGAACGGAAGCACAAGGTCGGAGAGATCACTTCAAATCTAAAACCAGTCCATCGTAGCGTCCCATTTCTCCATTTGGACTTTATCGCAATTTAGCGTAGCCAATCCAGGTGTACAGTATGCATGTTACTGGAATTGACCTCAAATTAAACTGGAGACCATAACGGAAATCTACATTTATTTAACACCAAACAGATAATAACCCGGGCTCAGGACTGAACCAGGAACCTTGGGACTGTTAGACGGTAACACTACCTGTCCAACCTTATGACCAAATACACTGTAGGTGTAGAGGTGAAACTTAAAGGGACTTCTGGTTTGAAATTCCTGTGAAGGTATTACAGCGGTTATCTCACTTTCATCTTTGTTGTTAGTTGAGAAGAATGAGCTGAAAAGCCTCTTTTTCTAGAGAAAAGGTGTGATTCATAATAATCACACCTTTATAAATCACAGTGAATTACTAATACGATTACAATAGCATTGTTAGTTCATTGGAATTGATTTTCCAATTCTAGAAAATAGAAAACAGTATTAAGAGGTTGTTTTTTTTTTTTGGTGAGAAGCTTCCTTGCAGGCTTCCCGAAGGCCCACAGTGCAAAGGTCATTTGTAGAGCTTTGTTCAATTTTATGTAATCGCCGGCCGACTCAGATAGAATTCGCGGTGGTAACCACTAGCGTGCTCAGCTTTGCCCCGGTGACAAAGAAATTTTTTTTCAGATGATCAATTCACAAACTAGTAACTCATTAATGTAAATTAATCTATTCTCTAGGAAGTGCACATCATTTCCAATCGGCTCACTCATCAGGAGGCGTCCATTCATGTAATTCATCACCAACCTGTTTTTTCACTTCTGTCAAGGGCACTTATTCTCAGATTTTCATTAATGCAAAAAAAAAAAAAAAAAAAAAAATTTCAAAAAGATTTTTTCCCCGATAACAAGCGCACACACGGTGCACAATCCAATAACTATATAATCATATGAGGAAATAGAAGAAATGAGGAAGTAAAAAAAAAAAAATGTTTTTGAAACGTACAAATGAAAAACAGCTAAACTACAGAGTTCTTGCCCCATCATGGAACGAGGAAATAAATCTGCTCCAAGTGATAGATAGTGATTTATGGACCGTGCGGATGGTCCGGTGAGGTCAACTGTCCCTGTGCTTTCTTTCTCCTGAAGTCAGGAAACACAGAATTGTGATGGATGTCAGAGGAAGCCGTCTTGCCAAAATGTGGGCAACGGTTTGTGTTTTCACCCAAATTCCCTAGAGAGAGGTAGCGTCTGGCTGAAACGGTGCCTCCCTGGACCTCAGACTCAGAAGTGCGGGGTTGATTTTTTTTTTAGGAGGAATGGAAAATAAAAATTTATTAACGATTAAAATGTGCATGGAATATATAGAGCGCGAAAAAGTCTGATAGGTTCGTCTGACCTGCTTCCGTTTTAGACTCCAAGTGTTCTTCAAATGTTCTTCGGATAAATTGCCTTTACATCATCGCGATCGTCCGTCAGTGGTTTCATTTGGTTCTTCATTTGGGATCTGGAGAAACTCATTCATACCGTAGGAATCGTTTGTGGTGGAAATCCTGAAAACTTTGAAGACAAGCAAGTCAGAGCAAAGTTAACGGGTTATTGGTTCAACTTCTGCAGAAGGACTTGCAGTCTCATACCGCTCACACAACAGTCGCAGCACGGAGAAAGGTGATTTCTTTCTCTCAGACGTTCCCATTTTATACACAAACGTCTCTGCCAGCATAATCTATGCCCCGTACATCGTGTTCTCACATATAAGGAGTTGATTTCCCTATCTGTCCAGGAACAGATGTCTTCACCTTATCATTCAGTCGCGACTGCAATCAGTTTGTTTCTATTCTATCTTGGGCCTTGTCCTTCTACAGTCCAACAGACAAGTTTTAAAGCTTCTACATTCTACGTGGCACAGTTATTACTCTATTAAAAATGTGATTTTTCTCAGAGCCTTTACAGCTTTAAGGTTTTAGGAAATACCGCAAAAAAAACAATAACGTTTGGCTTCCTGAACCAGATCGTGTTGGTTTACGATTCTTTAAAAGCATCATCTCGGATTTCAAGAAAGTATAACCTCAACCTGATCATTATCCCAAACAGGCATACTTTCTTGAGAATTCCTCACGTCCTCCATCCCAGATCATGAAACGATGTAATGTGAGATGGTCTCTACAGTACAAGATATCTTCCTAATGATCCTCCAGGCAACAAATAATACTTGCAGAGTAGAAGGATGCACTAAAATGTCGGAAATAAAATGACTAGAACCCTAAAACTATGTAGAACCCTACAACCAAGAAACCGAGTAGTCCATGTATGATGTTGGATATTTCCAGGAACTCTTGAGAATCAGGTTCTCAACAAGATGTGGCCTCTTAGAAAAAAAAAATGCAACAGGAACTTCCGGAGGATCTTGTTATCATGGGAAATGCTTACTAGTTCTATGAAGTTTTTTTCTTTTTTTTCGTAAATAAGTTAGCACCCCAAAGAATCACTGAGGAACGAGACATGCTCTCTTCAGAACTTTGAAATGATTTCCAGCTCGTCCCTCTGGGGGAAACCCTTACAATAGTCAAAAATGGTTCCAGGTCGTGGACAACAACTTCAGAAAGTGGAGAACCTCTAATTTTCCAAAGCACAGTCAAAGAAAGTTTTTTTTCCCCCCTTCTTTCTTTAAGTGCGTCCTTTCTCAAACACACATCCAGTGTGGTGCTCAGCCCGTGATCTCATGCTCTCTATCACAATCACTCGCACACAGCAGAACCCCTGGCAAGCCCCGCTCATGGGTGGACCACCAGGCTCTCGATTAACTCCAGACGTGCCACTGGGAGGCCGCCAGATGCAGGAAATGACCTACAGTGTGTCACAGGGTGCAACTCCAGCGTCATGGAGAGAGAGAGAGAGAGAGAGAGAGAGAGAGAGAGAGAGAGCCCGAGGGGTGGCGAAAGGGGGGAGGACTTCCAGGAAAACCTGTTTACCATGGCAGCCTCAGACACGAGTTGGACTGCCAACGACACCGCACATGAGCAGAAGAAGCACAACAGGGCTTGTGTGAGAACTCACACGTATAGGCTCAAGAAGACAGCTTACAGTACCGAGCTGTCTCCTATTCAGGATACTAGATTCAAATGAAAATGAGACATCTTCAAAATGGGGACCAGGGACTCCTAGGGAGTTTCTTTTTTTTTTTTTATTATTATTCAAGTTATTGTTATTTCTTAGTCAGTAGATCATAAACATCTTAAAAGTTGCTGCCTATAAAAGCCTAAAATAAAAAAAAGCCTATAAATAAAAGATCCAACATGAAAGTAGAAAGTTATTATAGGAAACATGGATCTCTCTCTAGACTGTAACTGTACACATTTTAATATTCTCATCATTTTTTATTTTATTTTAAAAGCTATAAACAACTTCCTGGCTACAAAACATGCACAAACTCCTGCTCTAATTCCCTCAATTATGATCTCATGTATGGACTGGACTGTGTAATGGGGTGTAGCGTTACGCCTCTCAGAGACAACAGCTCCTCCTTGTGGCAGCTAGGGTGTATGACTACTATTCCTACTACTAGCACCGATAGCGAGGAAGAGACAACGCTCGTCTTGGTTTTCATCTGATCAGAATTTAAGGAATTCGCCGCAACGCGTGAATGATGACACCAGAGGCTGAACTTGTGTTCGGGGGGGTTTTATTTACAGATTAAACTTCCTGAAGTGTAACAGAAATTTTACACAAAATTAAAACATCTCAAATATACAAACGCAACGGCGAGAACATCAACGACTTAAAAATTAATACTCGGCTGAAGAAAAGGCGTGGCTCGTGTGTGTCACGTTACGGCCGCAAAAACTAGTCTACATATACTTGGTATTTCTTTGAGATGATGTATTTATGGGAACCACAGCAGCATGATGATGATGATGATGATACAATAAGAGAAAGCTAGGTGTCTACCAACAACAGCAACAACGCACTGCTGAACTGTAGAACGCGCACATCCAGTGATTACATGGAGCAAGTACAGTATGAATTAAAGAGGTATATCAGAGGTACATTGCCTAGTCTTTTCCTTATTTTCCTGGAAGAGATGAAAACAAACACAGAGACAAGAATGATAGCGTGCGCATATTAAAAAGAAAAAAAAAAAAAAAGCTAAAGCACAAGGAGGCAATCTGAAGGGGATGGGGGGGGGGGGGGGAGAAAAAAAAACACATGGCACCTCATTACTTCATTACACAGCCTTAATCCGAGGCTTAACATTTAAGACAAGACGCAAGAGGAAGCAGTCATCATGAATCACTGCTGTGCTTAAGCATGAAGGGGGGGAAAAAAAAAAAAAAAAAAACTCTAATTAAGCAGGGTAGTCCGGTGACGTCTTGCGTCTGGGACGGGTTCTCAAAAACCCGACGGTGTCAGAACGTTCATGTCGCGAGGTTTCAGCTTGTGGGGCCGCGTCACCTGCTTCTTGGGATCCACCATGGGAATCTCTATCTTGGGCGGAGCTTTGAAGGTGATGGGGTCCTCGGCCAGCCGAGTGGCCTGAGCCTTCATTACCTCCATGGGAGTCGGCTTCTGAGCGCCCTTATAGGACGCCAGCGCGAAGCCGCCTGTCAGGCACAGAGAGTAACGGGTTAGAACAACATCTGGAACATCCATTAGCAAACGTCCAGGGGGGTTGTTTCGAAGCAGGGGCTGGAAGAGATGGGGCCGAGCGTCGGTGTCGGTACAGGGCTTTGTAAAAAATAAACCTCAATCTGTGTGTTGATCGGTTGACATGACTCGAGCCGGGATTATTTTATTAATTCTACCTAAACGAATCGCACAAAACGGTGCACTTTTATTTGACCGCAATCCACTGAGAACTACATATGGAAAAAAAAAAAATTTAAATCTTTAAACTCCTAATAAAACGGCTGCGATTTCTTTCTGAACCGGAAACTGGAAATGTGTTGAAACAGATTTTAGAGCTGCCTTCAATTCCTGTCAGAAATATCATAATTATGAGCCAAGTGCTCTTGAACTCCACGATGTCGGAAACTCTAAGTGTTTTTTTTTTTTGGTTGTTTGTTTGATTTGGGTTCCAGGCGTGTGCATGTTAAAATAAACACCGCAGCCGAATCGAACTTGTTCGCTTTGGGGATTTGCTGAATATGGAGGACGATGAAAAGTTGATAACGTCAGAGCTTTACGTGATAGCTAACAAAACAGGTAAGAAACCGCTACCCTTGAACAATGGCGTTAATGGAAAGCGGTTCTCTGGACGCCATTAAGAGCAGAGTCATGGGAATAGTGTTGGGTCATGGTGAAATGTCGGGCTGAAGCCTGAATACTGGGTATATAAAAACTGGGAGGATTCACGTTACTTGGTATTCGAGAGGATTAAAGCGGAGCGCGCTGACCTACTGCGGGTATTCGGTGACGGCTCAGCAGTAACGTTCTGTACAGGAAACCGAAAAGATCAGATTGTGGTTTTCCTGCCAGACAGCCATCGCCGGACTTTTCACCATCAGCAGCCCAGCTTGCAGAGCACAATGCCTGAATTGTATTCTGCCTCATGCGCAAGCTGCACTGGATAAAAGCTTCTGCCAGGTCATAAACATAAATATTCCAAAGAATGTCAATCCGGGGACAGTTTGGGAAATGCTGCGGCGAGATTTTCTAACAATTTACCCTATAGATCGGGGTTTGATGCTTTATCATGAAGCTTTATAATTTTTTTTTTTTTTTTAAATACTGACATCAAGAAAGGCATTTTTAGTATTTTATTATTCTCTGAATTGGTTAAAAATCCAAACATTGCCTAACAGGGACTAATATACCTCTTTTAAAATCACAGTCTCTCTGGATTTCATGCACAACACAAAGAACCTTCATTTCTGGTGCGAGTGATATTTCTGTGTCACATTAGCTACAAATCACAGATACCTGCAACCAGGATGTAACTCTAGAAAGTCCCCAATCTGGCTATGCAGGAAGATGTGAGGACCAAAATGATGCAGAACAAAATCAGAACAAATGATCAAAAGAATAAAGAACGGAGAATAATAATAATAAAATAAAAATCCATTCAGTATCATTGTTTAATACTCGGTAGAACCATGTTTAACTGCGACGGCAGCTGCGAGTCTTCTGGCATGCTGTACGTTTCGATCAGCTTCGCACATCTGGATTCGTCCAGCAGAAATCCCTCGAGCTCCGTCAGACCACATGTAGACTGTTGCTGAAGAATGAGTCCAAGTTCTTGTATGTTGTTGTTTATGTCTCCCCCCCCCCTGCCCTTCAAGCAGTTTATTGCACACTGGAATAGATTTTCTTCTTCCGTTTTGCCCTCAATTCTGACCAGTTAAGAGGTTAATGATTAATCGTTAAGAATTGAACTGATTAAAAATGTATTAGGTTTGTAGTGGTAACCTTGACAACGCAACTGTAACATCGCGTTAGCTCGGCGTTCCTCACTACCCAGGTTCCTTTGCTGAAAACGTAAAAGAGTCAGGAGTCAAACTTGCCAAGAAAAATATTTACGTGTTTGGGTTTTCCGACAGGTTGTCACATGACCGTCGCATTTCCGTACTCATTAATATTGATTAGCGTCTGCCAATGATGGGCGTGTCCACAGCATCAGCCTCGTCTGCGTTCAATTATTTCACTGTCTATACACACATTGTATTCCCCCCCCCCCCCCCCCTTTTCATTTTAACATACATACTTACACGTGTAACACGTACAGTGGAACCTTGGATTACGAGCATAATTCGTTACGGAAGCGGGCTCGTATTCCAAAACACTTGTAAACTAAATCACATCGTCCCATAAGAAATAATGAAAACTCAAATAATTCGTTCCACAGGCCCAAAAAAAAAAAAAAAAAAAAAAACAGAAAAATAATTATACAATATATAAAGTAAAAATAAAACAAATTAACCTGCACTTTACCTTTAAAAAAAGTAAAAATAAATCCCAACAGATAAGTGTTTCCGTTTGTGTGTGGCCCCTTCCCTCGCCTCGTCTTACACAGTAAAACTCCTCCTCCCTCCCCCCACCTCGCTTTTTAAGTTTCACAGCACACACACACACAACGGAAACACTGTTTTAACGGGAAAAAAAGAAATCTCTCTAATGACACTCGCATGAGCGCAGACTAACGGAATCACTGCTGTAAAGTGATAAAAAAAAAAATTAAAAAAAAAATGAACCAGCACCTTATCTTTGAAAAGAATTGCAACAGAGCAGAGTTTCTGTGTAGAGCAGAGTGTGTGTCTGTGTGAAGCCGGGGAGGGGGGGGGGGGGTGTAAAGGCGAGACAGAGTGTGTGTGTGTGTGTCGGTGTCAAAAAACTCGGCACTCGTAAACCAAGACATGCTCGTTTTTAAAGTAAAAATTTATTAAAAATCTTTGCTCATCTTGCGGAACACTCGTAAACTGAGTTACTCGCAATCCGAGGTTCCATTGTATTTCGAAACGGTGTACGGTCTGTGTCGATCTTTAATTGCTGTTTGTTTAAAATGACAATCTTAATAAACAAAATGTATATTGAATCTGGATATTTATAACATCGTGATACTAATCGAATCGGCACTGAGATATCGTGGTAATATCGTATCGGATGATCCCTTCTACTCGTACTGAAATCAACGAAAAGATGTTTTCGCTCATTTGGACCGGCTGCGAGTTCTCCGAATGCATCGTGTGCTGGGAGAGTTACCTGCCGTGCCGTGGTCTAATCCCGGGTCGGTCATGGACTTGTGGAACTGTTGCCGGGGTCCGAACATGCCCCAGCGCTCCATGGCTCCTTCGCCTGATCCCAGATCCATACTGGAGCTAGAACTGGAGCTGAGCTCTGAGCTTGTGAGGGAGGTCACCGAGCCCTGATTGCTGAACCAGCCCCTGAAACACAAACACTCGAATAAATATTCTCCTCAATTACATTACCGTTGTCCGATCAGAACTTTAATGTGCTCATACTGACTGCATACTGTACAGTACCTGCGCGTCTGTTTTGGGGACGACTGAGGAGTTCCCGATGGCGTCGACTGAGCCGAGGATGACTGCTTCTCCTCTTTATGGTCGGCACTGTGCATGTGCAATTTCTACGTGGAATCGGAAATGAAACGGACTTTAATTACAATACAAAGCAGAACGTGGTACGCTGTTCACGGATGTCTTGATTCTGACCTGCATCGACTGAGCCATGCGGTGGTAGTGGCTTTCGTCGGCGGCCAGGCCCTTGTGCGGTTTGTATCCTGCATCGGTGAGTCCGGCTCTCTTCTCAAAGCTCTGCATGCTCTCCTGAGTCTGCTCTGGACACGACATGGGGAGAAATTCTCCTTTAAATGTTCAACAACAAGGCAGCAAAAACAGCACACTGTCTGGATTAAAAACTTACTAATGATCAGGGAGTTCTTGAGCACTGAAGACGCTTTGGCTTTCACCACCGGAGCTGGAGGTTCACGCGGCTCGGATGCAGACAAGCTCTTTATAGTGTTTTCTGATTCCTCCTCCTGAAATCAAGCAAAAGAAATGCACAACGTGTACAACACAACACAAGGTGCACTTCTTCATCGACATGTACTACTTCATCATGTACTTCAGACCTGATTAGAAGCTTGGTGCCATTGTTTTTTTTGTGGCTTGTTTTTTTTTGTTTTTTGCTGAAGTTACTAAATATTAAGCAGATAAAAGATTATGAAAAAAAGCCTGTGGTTAAGTGGCTTAAACCCACACCCAAAATATGATCTATACTTTAATCAAAGTACATTTAATCTTCGAAGATGATAGTGTTGCGAAATTGGCAAAATCCCCACATCTATAATTAGACGCCAAATTTGTCATGCCAGATTTTGCTGATGTATGCCAAGAAGCCACAGCTGATCCGTGGCTGGACTTTCAATACGATAATGAGCCAAAACCGAACATCCACATCAGAACAAAAACGGTTTAACAAGCACAGAATCAAAAATTCTCGAGTCTGAGCTCCACTGACCTGCCCTGAACCCTAAACCCTCTCTGCTCCAGGGGAACCAAACCACGATTGACCCCCAACTTCCTAACAGGATAAGATATGTAAAGAAAATAATTTCACTGTATTGTAAAGCTGTTTCTTTTCCTTGAGAATACAGGGGTGCCAATAATTATAACTGATAAACATCATTTTAAATATTAAATTTTTTTTTCTTCACCCCTTCCAGAATTGATTTAACTGCCATGAAGCTCTTTCATATTTTCGGAGCACAGAGACGCACGTCTTCATTAACAAGGGTGCTATTATTTCTGCACGACCCTATTGCTTACGCCCAAAAGCTTATTAGATACAAGAATAAAAGATAAGCAGTAAACCTGACAAGACCAGACAGGTCAGTTACAAAGGTCAGCGCGACATGAAAGGAAACTGCATGATATCTTGATTACTCGCGACTAAACGATATGAAAAACGCACGTGTCATCTTTTTTTATTACGCTATCCGCACGGTATGGTTGCCGTGGTTACATGTCCCGGCGTCTTTAAATAATCGTTTTCTGTGACACTACGCTTTGTTCCGTATGTTTTTTTTAGCTGAACAGAAACAGAAACATTTATCAGGCAGCATTAGTCATGTACGCTCATGGAGAACGCGCAAAGGGGGCGTTCAAGTCAAACCGGGACTTCAACGGATGATTTTGCAGTACAGCGTTGAGACTCTTCACAGTAAGACATTTGAACAGCGGTGCAAATGAACAGTGATGTCAAGAATGTCCGTGAACAATGAGCGAGTGTGGACGCCTGACCTCGATTCAAACCATTTCCACATGTTCGAGTCTTTGAAGGAGTTCCTGGGAGGCCGGGGTTTCAGACCTAAAGTAGGCAGTCTACTGAGAGAAGTGTATTAGCGTAGCAGAGAAATAAAGGAATTTAATAAACTCCTACAACCAACAGTCCTGGTTTGACTTGAACGGCCCCTTGTTTGTGACTAAAATGACAGGAGCACCTCGGCCAGTCGGGAGAACTTCCTCTCCGGGATGACGGGCCTCCGCCACAGGTTGGTGATGTTGATGTCGGAGGGTGGGGGGGACATGGGCCGCTCCAGGTTGTCGTCGTAGTTCAGGGCTCGGCGGGTCATCCCCGTGGGGATGGACATGCCCCCCAGGAGGCCCTCGCTCACCCCAGAGCCTGCCTCCAGGGCTGCAACGACATCACAACCACAGAGTACTGTACAGATGACTGCGCAAACAAGAAATCTGAATGAGAGTTCAAATCTACTCAGATCTCATTCTTTCTTCATATATCTATACTGAATTAGATGTTCAAGTTCCTGCTTGACAACATTTTTATCCAGACCTCATCTGGTCATGTTTCTCATCAAGTTCTCCCATGTCACATGGCTAGCGGGATCTCTAGTGTAGCTTGACACGCCTCATTATTTCTCAAAATACTGTGAAGACTTGCATCAAGCCTCGCTATATAACTTTTTCCTTTGTATACTGTTTACGTGCAAATTCTTTATCATATATATATATATATATACACACACAGGGTGGGCCAAAAGTAGGGTTACAGTTACTTCATTATCTGCCTCACCTTCACAATCACGCTTTAGATATTAAATTATTATTATCAAGAAGGTGGACTCTTTGAGCACTTGAGAGATTAAATATTCAATGTAAAATGTCTAATATGTAATTATAATATATGTAAATAAAAGTCTAAATTTCTAACAAAGGAAACATGCGTAACTGTAACCCTACTTTTGGCCCACACTGTGTGTGTATGTGTGTGTGTGTGTGTGTATATATATACACACACACACACACACACACAATAGTGACATTGCTATGACACAGAAGCTCCGACGCTTCCATCAAGCAGGAGGGGGCGTGTCCAAATGAAGCCTCGCTTCGAGGTGTGTGTCGGTTCCCTGAGAGTCACCTGACCAAAGACAAACAAAGCCTTGCGTTTGCCGGGATCACATGACCGACTCGTTCGCGCTTAAATGAAGGCTTTAATGTTAATTTTCAAAGATGTTGACTGTGTGTTTGAGATGTTGATTATGTGCATAAACATTTCACTGAACAGTGCAGCTGCATGAACATATTCATTATGCTGCTTGTGATGTTACGATGCAGCACGCAAAAATCTGTCCCCTAGATGGCAGTCCAATGAGCTCTTGAATGAAGCTTCATGAAATTAACCTTTTGGTAAAACTATTAGCTGGGAAGAATCGACACCTAAATGAGGCTTCATCAGGCCATCACTAGTCTCCTTATTCACCCACTTATAATACATCTGCACTCCTTGTATTTAGCTCCCTCACTGCATTCTGTTTACATATGCAAATTATTTATCATGGTGTACAATATTGCACCACCTACAATCATTCGCACTCTAATCTACCACACTATACACCTTTAATATGCAAATTATGCTGCACTGTAAAAAATGCACTTCTGGTTAAATGCTAACTGTATTTCGTTCACTCTAATCGAATCTAAGGTCTCTCAAACAGGGTTTTAACTTGATCATATTCTCAGACCTTGAACCATTTGTATTAGTACAACATGCCTTTTTTCCTATCTAGGCTACTAAATCATCTGGATAAAAGAGGATGAATAAATCTGAAGCTAATCATGGTTTTAATTAGTCTTCAAATACTATACCAACTAATATCTACAACCCAGGATTAGAGCTGAAGGAATTTGCTGGAACAAAATGAAAGCAAAAACTAATCCCCTCTTACCTGGAATGTCTCCAGGTCTGGACACCATGACCACTCAGGACAGAGTCTGTGTTCAGCAGAAATGTGGAAACAGGGATGAACTGGCAGTCTGACTCCCACCGGTCTCTGTTTAACATAAAGTAATTATTTAAAAATGGCTGATGCACCACGCACCGTCAATCAGGTTCTAAACCAAGAAGCCTTAATGTGGGAGCCCCCTAGTGAGGAAGGAATTAGGACACGACTAAATTAGGAAGAAAAATTGGGGAAAAATCCCCCCCCCCAAAAACAAAACAAACAAAAATAAAAAACGGTTGGTACATATTTCATTCTGAAGGGCGGATTGTGTGCAAATCAATACAAAGCACGACTGAATGAAGCCCACATTTGAAATCCAAAACCAGATGAGTTATTTCCATCTAAATCAAAACAACCACACATATTTTCAGTCTATTTATATTTTTAAAAAATGATGATTTACGGCAATTTATACATAGATTATAAATGCCCCATTCCATTTATTTATATACACTTTTTTTTATATATATATACATTTTTTTTATTTATATGGTCGCGTTTGAGTGGTAAAATGTTGCAGTTCGTCTATGACCCTACAGGTGGCACTCTAAACTATTCACAAGTCACAACATCCAGCTCACGGAATGAGCGAATTATTTTCCCCAATTACACCACATTTCCAAAGTGTTCGCTCGTCTGCCTTCACATGCATATGAACTTGAGTCACATCCAATTCTTAATCCATAGTGTTTTATCATGATCTTGGCCCCGCCCCCTTTGTAGCTATAACAGCCTCGACTCTTCTGGGAAGGCTTTCCACCAGGTTTAGGAGTGTGTTTTAAGGAAATTTAACCATTGACCATTCTTCCAGAAGCGTTAGTATTATAAGACAAAACAGAATGGAATCGGCACCTGGGTGTCGTGACAAGGTTGTATCGGGTTGAGCTCTGGTGATTTCCAGTTGGTGTTACTGGAGACGTTACTACATACAGTAGTATAGATGTTCGACTACGAGTTACTCTAGAACCCTAGTGTATAGTATCAAATTTTACACCGATATACAGACCACATGTTTGTCAGTTTCACAGGATTGAATTCATCTCAGTACATTTCTTACAATAAAAAATATATTTTAAAAATCTCAGTGATATATTTCTGCGTTGATAAGGATAAGTTATTTTTTCAAACGCTGTAAGAAAACAAGTTACATAACAGTCCCACTTTCCCAAACCCGACACTGACCTAAAAAATCCATTATGATGAATCACCCCTCTCCACCTTACCAGTAAGTCTTCGCTAACCTTGAAAAGTTTCCTAAAACTGCAGGATGAGCATTACCTTAACAGCTGTTTATAAAAATAATGTACAATCTGTACAATTTTACGGTTCAGTACTGATACAGGAATTACACTGCTGATACTGATGCTGATACGATGGCGATTAACAGTAATGTCCACCTGCTGGGAAAACTCCTGACTGAAGAGTAAACGACAGTCACAGGGGGCGTATATTTTCCCAGATAGTGACATCATCGTATACTGTATAGATCTTAATGGGAAGGAAGCCAACTGGGACAAGCATAAAGCTGAAACAGAGGTGTTTTATGAACCGCTGAACTTTTTCCTTCTCTGTGTGAAAGGTAAGACTGTGTGAGAGCAGGCGTCCAGGAAAGACTTAAGACTTGCACTGAGATTAGTGTGCGTGTGTGTGTGTGTGTATATTTACCAGGGCAGGAGGATGAAGCCTGAGGTATTACTGCTATAGGGCTGGATCCGGTTGAGCCACACAAGCGGAAGGTCGCACGCTGAGCATTGTGGGATACGTGGGGAGAGAGAACTGTAAAAGAGAGAGAATAATTCTTTAACTTACAAATCTACTACTACTAACAATATTAATAATAATATTAAAAAACTGCACATTTCTGTACACAGATGTGGGACAACCTGTCTGATCTCACGCGAGATCTGCACGCTTCTCGGCTTCACGCCTCACGTCTCTAATTGCAGCCGCACCCTTAAGTACAGTGATTGCGGTTCCGTTTGTCACTACACACACACACAATTCTGAAAGTGAAATGTGATGCGACGGTACAGTAATTCCAGTCAAACACAGACTAGAGTTCGCAGATGGATGAATTAATTAACAGACAACGAAATGTTGATAAAATCTTTAAGCGTTTTTTAGCTTGGCATTTCCTTTGCTTTTAAGTTATTTGCTGTAACAAATCCAAGAAACTGGGATTGACAAACTTGAAGGAGCAAGTGAGCAGGATTAATTAAACTTCATGAGAGAGGGGGAGGATTGGTTAGTGTTCATGAAAGAGTGGGTGGGATTAGTGAAACCTCATGTGAGGATGGGCGGGACTGGTTAAACTTCATGTAAGTAGTGATGTGATTGATCAAACCTTTTGTAGGAGTTGTGGGGTTTGGTTACAATTTATGTGAGGGTGGAGGGATTTATCAAATTTCACGCGGGAGCCGGCGGGCGCGATAAAATTTCACGCGGGAGCCGGCGGGCGCCATCAAATTTCACGCGGGAGCCGACGGGCGCCATCAAATTTCACGCGGGAGCCGGCGGGCGCCATCAAATTTCACGCGGGAGCCGGCGGGCGCCATCAAATTTCACGCGGGAGCCGGCGGGCGCCATCAAATTTCACGCGGGAGCCGGCGGGCGCCATCAAATTCCACGCGGGAGCCGGCGGGCGCCATCAAATTTCACGCGGGGGGCCGGCGGGCGCCATCAAATTTCACGCGGGGGCCGGCGGGCGCCATCAAATTTCACGCGGGAGCCGGCGGGCGCCATCAAATTTCACGCGGGAGCCGGCGGGCGCCATCAAATTCCACGCGGGAGCTGGCGGGCGCGATCAAATTCCACGCAGGAGAAGTAGAGATCAATCGGACTTCATGCAGGCGAGGATGGGATTGATCAAACTTTATGCGGACATTGATGAGATTACGCAAACTTCATGCAGCAGGGAGTGGAATTGATCAGATGTTATCCTGGTGTGGGAGAAGTCAGGAGGTTTAAACTCATTGAAAGAACAAATCATTCAAAACAACCAATTAAAATGTGTAAGCAGTGAATTTATTACAAAACAAGCAATTAGACAGACAGAAATGTAAAGTCAGACTGACTGATCATAAATTAGCACCCCCCACACACCAGTTTAACACACTGCATCCAGTCTCCTCCTGTACAGTTATGAACACATGAAATGCCCTCTAAATAACCTTCAAAGGGGTTTAATGAAGACGCACTACATGAGTTTATGACATATGATATTTTTAGAGACATTCTTTCTGTAGTTTGTGCTGAAGAGCTTTAATGAAGACTGTAAGCTAATGCTAAGAGGATGACGTCATGATATTAGCAGACAAAGCTCACACCAGAACAAATACAAATATAGTCATGAACACAACAATTGACTAAAATATGAACTTATAAATGAGGTGCACTGGTTATGAAGAGGACTAATCCGAGATTAAACCCCGAAAAAACGTTTTGTTTTGAAACCTGGAGAGTAAAACACACCGCTGTAGTTTACCTGGCCCGGTGTTTCAGCAGCAGCTTACACTCACTTGGAGAGCTAGCAATTCAAAACATGTAGCGAACACACACACACACACTAAACTGAGCGGTTAAACCACCACAACGAGATATTTCCCCAGATTACAGCTGCTTCTCTCCGCCATCACTTCCCGTTAGATTGAAAACACAAACCGGGATGGAGCGGTTCCTCAACTCTCGCGAGATCTCGCGAGAATTCATGTCGTCGAGCAAGCTGTAGTACTGCAAACCGCCACAGGAGGCAGTAAATGAACGTTGCATGCACCCCGCTGTACGAAGTAAACGTCTACATTGCTGTGAAAAAGTTTTTGCCCCCGTCCGGATTTATACATTTTTTGCATATTTATTCTGATCCCTCACTTATTCATCGTCTATATCCTCTATACAGGGTTGCGGTGGGCCTGGAGACTTAGGGGACGAGGCGGGGAATACGCCTTGGACGGGATGCCGATTCATCACAGGGCACACACACACACACACACACACACACCCACAGTACAGGCAATTTGGGAACACCAATTAGCCTAATCTGTATGCATTTGAACAGTGGAAGGAAACCAGAGTACCCGGAGGAAACTCGCTAATCACATGCAAAAAACCTGGAGGTGCAAAGCGACAATGCTAACCACTAAGCCACTGCGCCGCCTTTGATTGCGATCATCAGACAGATTTTAATATTATGCAAAGATAACCCGAGTGATGTGTGTGGCACACGCGTCACTTCATTCCATAAATCACTTTTCCATCCATTCATATACACACGTGGACAAAATTGTTGGTACCCTTCGGTCAATGAAAGAAAAACTCACAATGGTCACAGAAATAACTTTAATCTGACAAAAGTCATAATAAATAAGAATTCTATGAATGTTAACCAATGAAAGTCAGACATTGCTTTTCAACCATGCTTCAACGGAATTATATAAAAAAAAAAGAACTCATGGAACAGGTCTGGACAAAAATGATGGTACCCCTAACTTAATAGTTTGTTGCACAACCTTTTGAGGCAATCACTGCAATCAAACGATTCCTGTAACTGTCAATGAGACTTCTGCACCTCTCTGCAGGTATTTTGGCCCACTCCTCATGAGCAAGCTGCTCCAGTTGTTTCCGGTTTGAAGGATGCCTTTTCCAGACGGCATGTTTCAGCTCCTTCCAAAGATGCTCAATAGGATTGAGGTCAGGGCTCATAGAAGGCCACTTTAGAATAGTCCAATGTTTTCCTCTTAGCCATTCTTGGGTGTTTTTAGCTGTGTGTTTTGGGTCATTGTCCTGTTGCAAGACCCATGACCTGCGACTGAGACCCAGCTTTCTGACACTGGCCAGCACATTTCTCTCTAGAATCCCTTGATAGTCTTGAGATTTCATTGTACCCTGCACAGATTCAGGACACCCTGTGCCAGATGCAGCAAAGCAGCCCCAGAACATAACAGAGCCTCCTCCATGTTTCACAGTAGGGACAGTGTTCTTTTCTTGAGATGCTTCATTTTTCCGTCTGTGAACATAGAGCTGATGTGCCTTGGCAAAAAGTTCCATTTTTGTCTCATCTGTCCATAGGACATTCTCCCAGAAGCTTTGTGGCTTGTCAACATGTAGTTTGGCATATTCCAGTCTGGCTTTTTTATGATTTGTTTTCAACAATGGTGTCCTCCTTGGTCGTCTCCCATGTAGTCCACTTTGGCTCAAACAACGACGGATGGTGCGATCTGACACTGATGTTCCTTGAGCATGAAGTTCACCTTGGATCTCTTTGGAAGTCTTTCTGGGCTCTTTTGTTACCATTCGGATTATCCGTCTGTTTGATTTGTCATCAATTTTCCTCCTGCGGCCACGTCCAGGGAGGTTGGCTACAGTCCCATGGATCTTAAATTTCTGAATAATATGTGCAACTGTAGTCACAGGAACATCTAGCTGCTTGGAAATGGTCTTATAGCCTTTACCTTTAACATGCTTGTCTATAATTTTCTTTCAAATCTCCTGAGACAACTCTTTCCTTCGCTTCCTCTGGTCCATGTTGAGTGTGGTACATACCATGTCACCGAACAACACAGTGACTACCTGGAGCCCTATATATAGGCCCACTGACTGATTACAAGATTGTAGACACCTGTGATGCTAATTAGTGGACACACCTTGAATTAACATGTCCCTTTGGTCACATTATTTTCAGTATTTTCTAGGGGTACCATCATTTTTGTCCAGGCCTGTTCCATGAGTTTATTTTTTTAAATAATTCTGTTGAAGCATGGTTGAAAAGCAATGTCTGAGCTTAACATTCATAGAGTTTTTTTAAATTATTACTTTTGTCAGATTAAAGTTATTTATGTGACCATTGTGAGTTTTTCCTTACCCTTCGGTAAGGGTACCAACAATTTTGTCCACGTGTGTAGGTCATACCTACATGATATATTTTAATATATTTACTATATCACGGCAGCACGGTGGTGTAGTGGTTAGCACTGTCGCCTTGCACCGCCAGGGTCCGAGTTCGATCCCCGGCCAGGCTCGATTCCCGTCTCTGTGTGCATGGAGTTTGCATGTTCTCCCCGTGCTTGGTGGGTTTCTTCCCCCAGTCCAAAGACATGTAGGTTAGGCTAATTGGGTTCCCAAATTTCATTGTGTATCATACTGTGTCAGTTTTTAAATGATGATTAGATTTTTTAAGGGCGGAAAAAACTGTCCAAATCTGCCTGGCCCTATGTGGAAAACTAATTGCCCCTAATCCTAATAACTGGTTTTGTCACTCTTGGCAGCAACAACTGCAATCAAGTGTTTGCGATAACTGGCAATGAGAAGTTATTTTGGCCCACTCTTCTTTTCAGAATTGGTTTAATTCAGCCACATTAGAGGGTTTTCAAGCATGAACAGCCTGTTTAAGCATCTCAATCGAATTTAAGTTCGGACTTTGACTAGGCCACTCCAAAATCTGAATCATTTCTTTTCAACCATTCAGATGTGGACATGCTGGTGTGTTTCGGATCATTGTCCTGCTGCATAACCAAAGTGTATTTGAGCTTGAGGTCACAAGGCAGCCCCAGACCATCACTCTACCACCGCAACAATGCTGCCATTCTCTATCATGGCTGCCATTTTTCCCCAGTCACTTTCTTAATGTTGAATCATTTATACTGACCTTAACTGTGGCAAGTGAGGCCTGCAGTTCTTTAGATGTTGGTCTGGGTTACTTTATGAGCTCCTGATCGTCGTTGTGCTCTTGGAGTAATTTTGGTAGAAAATACATGACAACCTGTGGGAAGGTTCACCCCTGTTCCAAGTTTTCTCCCTTCGTGGATAATAACTCTCACCGTGGTTCGCTGGAGTCCCAGAGCCTTTTCCAGACTTTAGATGGCATGGCATGATGTGAGATCTTTTAGCTCAGCTTTACAAAAAGAAATCTGGCTAATCACAGTTTAGCAAGGGGCGTAGATTAGCGTACTTTTTCACATAGGGTTTGGAAAGCTTTTTTTCCTTTTAATAAATGAAATCATAATTTAAAAACTGCATTTCTGTATTTACTCAGGTTATATTTGTGTAACATTAAAATTAGTTTGATGATCTCAGTCATTTAAGTGTGACGAATATGCAAAAAGTTACTAGTAAAGCAACTACAATGCAAAATAAATAAGTACAGAAAGCTGTAAGCAGATGGACAGCAGTAAAGCAGTTTACACATTATTTTCTTACTTATTACATTATTTTACTTATTCATTATGCATTATTTCAATCAATCAATCAATCAATCAATCAATCTATCTATCTCCTGTTATATATAAGCTATATATTAATCTGACTATAGTCATTAGTTGTTTGCGCCTGTGTTCGATTCCCAGCTAAATGCCCAAACCCCAGCCACTGGATGCAGTGATGGTCCCAAGCCCTGATATGATGAGAGGATTGCATCAGAAAGGGCATCTGGCATTAAAACCCGTGCCAAGGTGTTGTGCTCAGTATACTGTTTTAGATCTTCATTGAATCTCAGTGAAACCTGCTCATGTATAAAACATACATTTATTATATCACGTATGGAAAACGTACATTTGTCTACATTTAAGCTATGTAAGAGGTTCCTTGAGGGTGAAAATGCCTCTTTAATCAGCAACCAGCCTCCAGCTTCCAAACACAGGGCGAGCTGATCAGGCTGATACTGTAAGTAAGTGCATTTTGTATATAAGGAATATTTAAAACAACAATTGTTGACCAAAGTGATATACAGATAGTGATGTACAACATGGTTAAAAAAATCACCCCCTTAAACCTTAACACCTAGACCTAGACACCAATATACTCACACACACACTCTGGCCAATTTAGAAACACCAATTAGCTTAAACTGTATGTCTTTGGACTGTGGGAGGAAACCAGAGCCATGCACACAGACCCGCAGGCAACATGCAAACCCTCAACCCTGGATGTGTGTACAGTAGCGGTATGGTGCCATCATGCCTCCTAGATGGAAATAGTTTCTTTACTAATGCAACTAATGCTCCATTATATACTGTATTAACAAGTTATTTTACATGCAGTGGTGATTAGATATCACTTATCAGACGTCATATTTCAGCAGGGTTAAAACGCCTTAATCCACTTAAGATTTTGCTGAGGCAGGAATCGACCAGCACACACACACACACACACACACACACACACACACACTTTCACATGCTCATTTACGCTAATCCAATTCCCGAGTATTTAAAATGGTGAAAGTGGTCTGTCTAGGTTCCATCCACTGCATCAGGCAACAGATACTGTACTCCCCACCCTGGAGGTATGTGCGTCGTTTCACTGGCAGTTGCTTATGGCATCGGGTTGCCAGGTCGATGCCCGATTAAATCGGAGCACTCGAGGGTGAAGGTCCTTGTTCAAGTGGCAGCCCGGCGATGTCAGCGCTCGAACCAGGGACCACCTGGTTGAATCAACAGTTCAACAGCATAACCACCCTGTTTTTTTTTTTTTAGAGAGAGGAGGAAACCAAAAGAAAACCAAAGACAATCCCATATAGATATAGAAACAATATGAACAGCTGACAGCAGACAGTGACCTGACCTCAGGATCGACTTGCTGTAATCTTTCACTGATGCATGATTTCTGACTCAGTGACAAAGAATGTCATGTATGATTTTCTGCAATCTTTCAAATGATTCGCCCTACATTAATGTATAAGAAAATGAACCTATTTATTTAAAAATAAATAAATAAATAAAAATGCACCAGACCAAAAACACATCAATCACAGAGACTTTGTTTTTTTATTTAAAAAGTTGAAAAATGCACACAATTTCAAAGACGTACAAATAACAAGTAATATTTTTACTTTGAACCATTGAGTTATTTTTTATTCAAAGGAGTGGCATTCATAATAGTCATCATAATAATAATAATTTACAGCATTTCGAATGCATAAATAGAAAATCATTTACAAAATCCATGCAACAATTTCTTCTACGGTTCATAATTTAACAGTTAAATTACCTCTAAACACCAGAATGCCAAATGTGTCGAGTGCTGGAATAAAATTTATTATTATTATTATTATTATTATTATTATTATTATTATTTTCTTTCCCCCTCGGGTCTGTTAGTAAGAACAGTCGTATAAGGATAACAGTACAGCGCTTCATTGGCTTTTCGTGACATAAATGCTTCTGATTTGAAGAGGACAGGGGTGCGAAATTTTCGGATTACTTCTGCTTCGATATTTTTGTCTCCTACGTACTTCAGTGAGTTCAAAGACATGATTATGGGAAATGTAGATTCTTGGGCAGAAATAAATTGGATTAATTATGGACTTGGAAATTATGGAAATGGGGAAAAAAAAACGTTGTGGTCATGATGTGGACCAACTTAAGCTTAACATATGACACTTACAGATGTTCAAAAACATCTGTCTAGGCAGCAGACGGCAGCGAGTTGTGATACCACACGCTTTGTGTAATTTATAAATCAAATTAGAAGCCCCTTATTATTTTTTTAAATTTAATTTAATTTTTTTTTTTTGCATTTTTGCCAAGCCAGCAAGGCGAAACAGGATCTCTTTGGGAGTGCCATAATTCATAAACATATTCACCTGCAGATTGTCTTTCTGATGATATGTACTGGTTCTTTCAGGGCAAATATGAGACATAAAATAAAATGAAAAAAGTTTTCTTCCCTCTAGCTGTGCTTCAGAACAAATGAACTGTCTTGAATCCCTCTCTCTGAAAGATCTCGTGACGTCCTCGTCGGTCTACATCCTGACCATCTGCTTCGCCATAGCTGCCATGTATGACACGCACAAACAGGATTCTACGAATGCAAAGGAACCTCATAATAAACACACAGTGATATCTGTTTGTGCATTGTCCTGACATCGGATCGTTTTCTACAATCTAAAATATAAATACAGAGCAATCTATTTTAGCACTGTATTTTTAACGTCTTTTTTTTTTTTTTCACCAAACAACGTTAAAGTCTCCCAACAACCGATACTGTTATTGATCACAACTAGACGTGACTGGACTGACACTGACCAGTTTAATCACTGACATTTAGGGTAACTCTACACTATGGTGTGGCATTAACACGTCACCATCTATAGGGTCACTTTTTGCTTAGTTTACACCAAAAAATGCTTAGGAATATAAACCTGAAAACCGGGAAGGAAGTCACATCATTCCTCTAGTTGTGATATTTGTGATATTGATCAATGTTTTTTTTTGTTTGTTTGTTTTTTTAGAGATACGGCGTTCCGGAGCAGCGTTACTTCTCGGCGATGGCGGGAAGCATGCAGGCACGGATACGGGCCTCCCTCCACGCGGTCCGGCACTCCGAGATCCAGTGCGACACGATTGTCTGTTTGTCCATGCTGCGGCTGCTTTTTGCCCTGCAACCACAAGGGGCGCCGTCGACCTTGGCGCTATCTAGCTTCTTCCTGCTGAGCGGCGAGCGCTGTGGCACGACGGGAGACGGGACAGACTCTGCTAGATGCAAATCAGGACAACCGCTTTTGTTCTGGATATCAAGCCCGGGACAGGGCGCGCTGCGTGCTCTGCGAAGGGGAATGCTGCCCCTTCTGGTGGAGGAAGAGAATGCCTCTGCTTCTCTGTAGCCGTAGAGATACTCCAGCGGGTCGGCAGAGGTTGGGCAGTCCTGCTCGGAGCCTTGGGCTTGATCCGGCCCTGAGGACGACGGCCCCGGTGATTCCACCTTGGGCGACGGGGACGTGGGGGCGTCGACGGGGAAGGTTAGGGGCTGGACAAGCTGGCGCAGACGATGCGGACGCAAGCACGGCTTCGGAGAGTCCAGTCTGCCGATGGACAGGATGTCACGGTCTGGCTCGTGTAAGGGAAAAGTAGGCCGGGCCAGCTGGCAGATGGAGTGGAAGTAGTCCTGCGCACTGCTGTGCTGGCTGTTGGTCTGGTTCAGGTCATGCACGAGCTCCTCCGAACCCTCACGGATGGTCGGGAGGCCCCGCTTAGCCAGAAGTCTGGACCTGGGCCGCATCGCTGTGTAAACAAACATGGCTTTGTTATTGTCTGCTCATCTATACTCATATATATAGTGCACATTCATATCCTGTATATAATTATGTCACCATGTTTACTGTACATCCTCCAAGATTGTTCATGCAAGTAATAATCTACTGCGTATTAGACCTTTCTTTTTTTTTTTCTGCAAATAATCGATGCACATAACGTGAGCCATCAGTTACGAGAAAATGTGCAAGCCCAGTCTCCATGGTAACGCCTCTTCCCATTACATCTCAGATTTCATTTCGACTGGAGAGCGCAGACATGCACGCAGCACACATATACACGTACACACACATACACGCACGCGAATAGACACACCATCTCCAGATATATTCTCAATATTGCTGCATCCGCTCAAAGACGTCCAGCTCGCCCTTGCCTTTTCAGCATGAGCACACTCCAGGATTCGAGCGAAAGAACAAAGTAAATAACCCACCGCCCCCTCCGTCTCCTCCTCCCAACCCCTTTTTCTCCTAATGTTTACCACCTAATTCTGGCAATCGCTTTCTAAGCTCTGAAAACCAGAGGGCTTAAAAAAAACAACACACACACACACACACACACACACACACACACACACAAAAGAAGAATTCCCTTTTTTTTTCTTCCTCCTGACTCCTCCTCCTCCTCCTCACAATGCACACCTGGAAGCCAAGCAGCGGTGGCCGAAATCGCAGGAGTGCATTGAACTTCTGCGCATATTATTCCATATCACATCAGATAAGAATGAATCTAAATCCTTCCATCATTCACTCGTTTGCTTCCTTCCTTCTTGAATATTCAAGAGCCGGAGCTGAACACCGACCCGGAGGAGGATGAGAAGGAGACCGAGACGATAAGGATGCTCCCACCTCACCTACGTCTGTGGTACCTGCGAGTCTCCTCTTCTCTCCTTGTTCTTCACAGCTGCCACTTCTCCCTGCCACAGCCCAGCACTCAACCGCTGCTCCACGAGGACAAACAACGCTTTCCCCCACCCCTCGATCTCCTTCTCTTTCTTCCCTACGTATGCACTCTCCTGGACTCCCTCTCTCCCTCTTTCTCTTGCTCGCTCTCTCACTCACTCACTCACTCACTCACTCACTCCCTCCACCCTCCTTTAGCTCGGGCTAAAAATAGCACCACCGGTTCATTCCCGTCTCCGTAGCCGCGCACAATCATTTGCAAAATGGATTCGGCTGATGCGAGGAGAGGAGGAGAGGAGAGGGTTGACGAGGGGAGGGAGGGACGAGGCGAGCCAGGAGGAGGCTTATGAGGAGGATGAGGCGTAGGCGAATGAAGGGAAATGGTTTAGTCATTGGATTAGGAGATGCCGAGTGGCGCATAGGACACATAAGGGCTGAGTCTTCTTATACAATCTTTCATTAAATAGCATTCAATGTCGGAACGCTCTCTATCCTGATTCAGCCGGTTTTACGTCCACGATGCTCCCGCTGAACCTCAGCTCAGATCGCTCAGTGCTTGATGCATCATCAGAGACTCATTTCAGAACAGAAACTGCACAGATTATTATGTTACATCATTTGTTTTTTGCAGGATATTCCTCCCAAGGAACGCACTCACTCATTTATTGTCTATACCGCTTTATCCTGTATTCAGGGTCGCGGCGGGCCTGGAGCCTATCCAGGGGCCAATCCAATCCATTGCAGGGCACACACACACACACACACACACACACACACACACACTCATTCACGAGCAATTTGGGAACGCCAATCAGCCTAATCTGCATATCTTTGGACCGTGGGAGGAAACCGGAGTACCCAGGGGAAACCCACCAAACACGGGGAGAACATGCACACAGACCTGAGGTGGGAATTGAACCCAAAAAGTGGTGGCGCAGGATAACCATACCACCATGAACACTCTCTCATCAGAGACACATTCCAGACTAGAAACTGCACCGATTATTATATTACATTTATCATATTTAACAAGATTTCTCCTAAGGCGGATCCTAAATTCCTCCTAAGGAACGCTTTCCATATCATTTTTCCTCAACATTCTGCTTATACAGTAAGTATAGTTTTTTTAATGGGAAGCTATTTTAACTCCATTTGCTCTGTTGTTTTCTCTGTAGTTTTCAAACTATTAACCCGAGCCTTATGCATGACGGCCTCGTCGCCCCCAAACTGTGTTCATGTGGCAAACCTAGCCAGTGCTACAGCTGATTGCTCTCATACCTCAGTAATATGTGTGTGTGTGTGTGTGTGTGTGTGTGTGTGTGTGTGTGCTCGCATGCACTGTATGTATTGCCAGAATAAACACATTCCCTCCTTCGCTTTCAAAGTGCACTTAAAGTAATTTGAACCTCATCAGGTTTTTTTCTCCTAACACACACACACACACACACACACACACACACACACACACACACACACACACACAGCAAATTGGTGACAAAGCACTGACCTTCCCAAATGTCGATTAACTTTAAAGGCGCCCTAGTTTTATTATTATTATGATGGTGATGATGATGCAATGTTTACTTTATTTATTTTTACATTCAGGTTGGTCTCCACTGTGCAAGTACTAAAAAAAACACAAAAACCTGAGACACAAAAAAATTCTGGTTTTGTTCTTTTTCTATTTTTGTACTGGTCAAGCCTTAAACAAGTCAATTAGATTCCCCCCCTATTGTGACCTCATATAAAAAGACAGCTCCTCCCCCCCAGATTGCTGTCTGTCTCTCAGGGGCGTGGCTCAGCAGTAGCTCATTTACATCGACACTAAAACAGCATGTTTGGAAGAGGAGTGAAACAGAGTTTGAGGTACTAAAAAAGGATTATCTGATGGTTATTTCAGCGGGAGAATTAACACAAACACTTAATGTAAAATACGGGACCTTTAAATTGGTGTAATCACTAGTAAATAGTTGTAGCAATAGGAATACAATATGACAGGTTATTACTTATTCCTATTAAGTTTTTGGGTATATATGCATATATGTATTGTATATGTACTGTATATATATACCGTATATGCATTAATAAAATATTTATACAATTTTTTATAAATATTTATATAAGTTCAGGATCTTGAAAATGTATAAATATTTTATTATTATTTTAATTTATTACACATTAACATTTATTAATATAAAAAATTAAATTGATATAAATATTAACTAATTTTAAAGGATTAATTCATTATTAATTAATTTGAATAAATATTAAAGAATTAATTTATAATTATTGAATATTTATGAATGTGTTATACATATTCTTATTACAATATTTATACAAGTTTTTATAAATATTTATACAAGTCCCTGAAGTGTTTTTATTTGTATAAAACACTTCAGGAACTTGTATAAATATTTATAAAAACCTGTATAACATGTATATGTATAAATATTTAAGGTATTACACATTAAAATGTATTAATATCTATTTTTTTATTATATTGATATAAATATGAATTAATATTAATTATTTAGTATTTATTAATAAATATTAATAGATATTAACTAATTAATGTATCATTATTTAATATTTATTAATGTGTTATACCTATTCTTATTACAAAAGTTTTTATAAATTTATTTGTATAAAACACTTCAGGAACTTGTATAAATATTTAAATACTACATTTATTGCAATAATATTATGAATATTATATGAATATAATATACATCATATTACATATGTACACGTTGCCCGTGTGTGTGTGTGTGTGTGTGTGTGTATGTGTTTATATCATTGCACATCTATTTACATGTTTATTAGACAACCATTTATATAATATTTAAAAAGTTATTGTAAATAAGCTGTGTGTGTTAAGATTAAGCAAATATCAACAACTTATCGAGAACTCCATAGTGCTGTGTTATACAACCTGATCTTTTTGATTCATACACATTCATATTTCATACAAACATGAATAATTCTTTTGATTGTGTAAAGCTGCTTTGCGACAATGACAACTGTTAAAAGCAAAAAAATATATACAAATAAAACTGAACTGAAATCAATATTATACATTGAAAAAAAAAAAGTTAACATTTTGTACAATAATGACTTTTAATTAATAGTGATTTTATTGCCAGTACAGGATCATAAGTAAGTATATGCAATATACAGAATAATAAACAGGCGTGAATACAACATGTTTAATGAGTAGTATCAAATAAATGAAATAGCTTATTTTAAATGTTTAAAAAAATGTTTTTTACCTGTTTGAAGTGAAAACAAAGCGTAGCTTCTTTCTTCCCTGCTGTGAGCCTGAGAGACACTCAGCGTTTTTACAGTTTGACTCACACCTTTACGGTCCTGTTTATGGTCTTATCTGTGAACCGTAGTCTGAAAAAAAGAAAAAAAGAAAAAAGGGCGGGGAGGCAATCCGGTAGTTTGAGGCAGAGAAGGTGGAGCGCTTGCAGTTTGGCACGTTTTTTGCTGCCCGGACCTACTTAATGCAATACGATCCCCGGCCGTCCATCTCTCTGGCGTTTAGAGCCTTTCTCCATGCACTCAAATCAAATTCACAATCACGCCCGATCCATCACATTGCAGTAAGTACGAGAGCGCCTCATGCAGAGTTAGAAAGAAAGAAATGTAGCCATACATGAAGCCATAAAGAAGAACTGGATTCAAAGGGGAACGTTATAGAGATACGGCGTGTGTTGTCGCAAGTAGAGAGCGAAGGACACATTTAATAATTCGAGTTTCAGAAGAGGAGGAATAGTTTCCACTGAATCGGGATATTCAGCAATTCAGCGACCGGAGCTCTGCTGTGGAAAAACTTCACTGTGTCTGGTTTCAACCACAAAAATTCTATTAGGTCCAAGTGTTCATGGTTTGCTTTAAGAAATCAGCGCTCGGGCTTAAATAATATGTGCTGTGCAAAATTCAACCTCGTCGACGGCTCACGATATTTGCTTAGTGGAAGATTTTCTGAATCGCTGGAAGGTTTTGGTTCCAGCATTCAAGCTGTGGGTTTTGTCTGGATATTTTAAGGATTCTTTCACTCATTTAGAGTTAAGCATGCTAGTGAGGCTAACTTAACTTAACTGTAAGAGTCACACACACACATGCACACACACACACAGTCCATTTTTCTTTCATGATATCAGGAGTGGTATTACGTCCTCACGTTTTAAACTTTGTACGATGGGCGTTCAAGTCAAACCAGGACTTGCTAAACCATGCTAAAGAACCCTGCAAGTTTTTAAATGACGAAGTTCCTGTGAACATTAGCCAAGTGGAACTCCTGATCCTTAAAAATCGACTGATAACTTGTCTCCAACTCTCCACACAATC
Organism: Clarias fuscus; assembly: GCA_030347435.1. Lineage (NCBI taxonomy): Eukaryota > Metazoa > Chordata > Actinopteri > Siluriformes > Clariidae > Clarias > Clarias fuscus. Next base: position 4,950,079 of record CM059230.1, on the reverse strand, counting down.
ATTCAGCAGCACCGCTCGCACGTTACAGGAACTCGGCTGCGAGTTATCAGTCCTTCCACATGTTCGGCTGTTAAAGGAGTTCCTGGGAGGCCGGCGTCTGCAACTTGAAGCAGGCCGTCTGATCGTGGCTCCGGGCTACTGAGAAATCTTTCTATCTTAATGGTATTTAAGCACTAGTGAAACACTGGGATAAATGCATTAGTTTAAGCCGGGGATTAAACAGAGGAATAAAAGGAAGATTTTAATCTCAAATGTGTGACAATAATAAGTCCCGGTTTGACTTGAACACAAATAATTTACAGAGTGCCATTGAAGCAGACGGAACTGTAACTTAATTCTATAATTAAGTCTATAATTAGTTTCATTCCGTCAACGTTCCTTCTTTTAACATTATTTAAAAAAGAACACAGAATCTCATTAATGCGACAATTCAAACCTTATTAGAACATCATAAAGCAGACGTTTTAAGGACGTTACCTTGCGTATTAGGGCTTAACTTTCAGAGCATGCCGAAATAAACACATGTAACATCATGTGTTTTCACCCACTGTATGACATCAGGCACCTCCAGTCTGACTGGCTTCACAACAAACTCGCACCAGCATGAGGTCATCCTGACTGCCCTGTGCGCCAGAAGTCACCTGTGTTTATTTTGATCCTGCTGAGAACAAAATATGTTTTGAGAGCAGACGTACCGTATGTGCCCTTTTGCCTGCAGAAGTCCACCTTATTTTGGCCCCTCGGCCCAGATTCCATACCGGCGACAGCCGACTGAGTGCAATACACAATAAATAGTAAATCGAAAAATCCACAGAAAAGGATCTCTACAAGTGTCATCATTATTATTATTTTATTATTATTATTATTATTATGGAACATAAAGAGGATTTTGGGTAAAAGGCACAATTAAAAGATTTCAGATATGCCAAGATTTCATGTTCAGTGTTATTCGTCTTGTATACAGGGCTGGGTGTTATGAAGCTTCTGTGAAATTTAGATATTAGATTTTATATATTGGATTAGATTAGATTAGATTAGATTCAGCTTTATTGTCATTGTGCAAAGTACAGCACATGTACAAAGTCAATGAACTCTAACCGGAAGTGCACAAGTGCCCTATTTACAATAAATACCCAATGTAATAAAAAAAAAAAAGGTTATGGCTTATGGGTTCATATATACATGTGTAAGCTCAGAACATCTTATTTATTTATTTATTTATTTATTTTTAAGAATAATTACAGCCACAGTGTAAGAATGTAATTTTTTTTTACTTAGTTTTGAATATTGTAAATTATTTAAAATAACACGTTTTTTTTTCTCAGTTTTTTATGCAAATAAGAATTATATGTATTAAATATTTGCTTACTTACATTAATCTTAAATAAACACAGTATTAATTATAAGGACATAAAATGCAATCTTATAAAGGAAAAATATCTTAGATATAGCTACCTACAGATATTTTTCCTATTACAAAATCACTATTAAACAAATATATGGTTATTAAACCTATTTCTAGTATTTAAACAAAAATGCCTTTAACAAACACACACACATATATATATATATATATATATATATATATATATATATATATATATATATATATATATATATATATATATATATAAGTTTATTTCATTTATATTTATTATAAAGATTTAAAATAATTTTCTAATTAGAAATATTAGAGAAATTTGCCCATATTTTTACTTTATTTATTTATTTATTTATTTATTTTTTACCATATTACTAGCAATCTGTATATAAACCTTGCTACAATATTTTGATGTATGCAGCTCAAAACATTAGGGGAACACTTAGTTCCGGTTCGACTTGAACACCAATCGTATGTGTATTCATGGTAAAGTGATTGTGATGGTTCAGGACTAAATGTTCTTCACTTGATGAAGTGCCACAAACTGCTTCAGAATTCAAAGCTATTGTACTACCAGTGCAAAACAATACATGGTTTATTTTTTTATTCTCCTATTCTTTATTCTTTTACATCCTTCAAAATGTAAAACCCGCCTAACTGCCAGAGACCTAATCTTGAAAATAAATAAATGAATAAATAAATAGACCTCATCATTCCTAATGCACCTTTAATCGAATCTGTCAAAACAGATCGGTCAGGGTGTTGGTGCAAAAATAGGAGTGGCTGGATCTGACCCAGTTATGTCTTTATGTGTTGTTATGCATTACAGCGAGGTGTGGTACTGTAGCTCAGAAAAGCAACACGTGGGTTGAAACTGTAAAACACCTGATAGAAAGTCTTAGCTCATTTAACAATGCCAGAATCCTTGATCAACAAAAGTCACATTTTCACACAATAATTTAATAATAAGACCGTTTCTGCTTATATACAGGGTATATATGTGTGTGTGTGTGTGTGTGTGTGTGTGTGTGTGTGTGTGTGTGTGTATTCAGTCAGTTTTTCTTGATATACTTATAAGAAGGAAATGTTTTTAGGAGTGTACACAATATAGTACATGCCAGGTGTGTGACTACAAAAGCAAACACACAGCTCACTACTTTAAACAGGGGAAATTCTGGTTGATGATTAATGACTTGGCGCACACACACACACACACACACACACAACAAAATCTATTTAAAGACTAGCGACCATTTCTCACCTTGTTTTCATCAATTTGTCATGTTGTCCTTCATATCACCTCCCCTTTATGGCTACAGAAATGATAACAGAACAGGTTTCATTGTTGTGATTTGCTCTACTGAGTGTAGTAAAGCAAACAGCTTGGGAAATATTGTTGACTCAACCATCATGTTACTTTATAATCCAACAACAGGACACCTGCAGTAAAAATGCAATCAGATACAGAGTTTAAGAAAGGAAAAAAAAAACCCTGCCTGTAAACCGTCCTAATTAAAGCTCAAGTTCCTCAACCTCAGCTACGTCACCCGAGTTCAGTATCGTCACTGACTATACAACATGCGGAAATCCCTCAATCACTCATCGTAGATTGCTTATTTATGAATTTGGGAATGGCAATTAGCCTAACCTGCATTCTTTTAGACTGTGGGAGAAAACCGGAGAACCCAGAGGAAACCCACCAAGCCTTTTTTTTTCGAGCCTGGCCAGGAATCAAACCCAGACCCTGGTGGTGCAAAGCGACGGAGCTAACCACTAGACTACTGTGTTTGCTGCGCAACTGACGTCGTCGTCGTTGGACTTCCTCGGTTTCCCCGCGTCCCCCGCACGACTTGCGCTCCAACAACGACAACATTTGCGCAGCAAGCACAGCAGTGTAGTGGTTAGCACTGTCGCCTTGCACCGCCAGGGTCTGTGTTCGATTCCTGGCCAGGCTTGAAAAAAAACAAAAAAACAATTGAAATCCGTAAAATGAGTGCAATTCCGTACAACCTAACAACATTGCTACCATATTTTTTACGGTAAAATTCTGGCAACCACAGCTGCCGTATTTTTACCGTAAAATTTACGCTTTTTTTTTTTTTTTTTTTTTACAGTGCAATAACGTATTTTTTACGGTAAAATTCTGGCAACCACAGCTGCCAGTTTTTAACCGTAAAATTTACGTTTATTTTTTACAGTGTAATTAAACTCGTTAAACTCTTAAATTTGTTGCGTTATGTTATGTGATCTTTTGCACCTGACATCACTATGGCCCCGCCCACTTCTGGATGGCAAAAGGGAACGCTACTTACCGGGTGCCAGGGCTGTAAAATAGATGATCTTGCGTGAGTGCGTTTGTTGGTTCCTCTCTCGGATCGGGCTCGAGAAGGTAAGTGTATAGAAGTACGACGGACATGACAAGCAATAATTCTTCTTCTTTTGATTAAAATTTAAATGTAACATTTCGTAACTCTTCTGAAACCTATCAAACACCCTATATAGCGCACTAGCTTTATATTTAACAATAGTTACAGTAAGAACAGTCTGGAACAGTTCGATAGGTATTAATTAGAAAGCTTGAAATGTCAGTATTAGCTAATGTTACTGCACCTCGTTTACTGAAGCGTACAGCACAGCATATTCGCCTCATTTGCAATAGAAGAACTGTTACTAGCAAACGCCGCCAAATCCAAGAGGAAGCCCATATCTGTACACTGTGTGTTGTAATCACATTATGAGAACATACCAAACTTCTGCAAATTAGCTATCCTTATTACTTTCGTCATCCGTTTTCACGCGCCTGTTTCTGCTTTGAATAAGTCATGAAGCCAACCACGTACGAAAGCAATCAGCAGAACAGAAGCGATCAATTACCGGACTAGATTATCTTTTACTCTTTTATCTTTTTTTTATTAGGAAATTTGGCAAGCTACATCTTTTCGTGAAGTGAAAAAGCTTTCTTTTTGCACGTATCCCAAACACAAGGGAAATCATAAGCTGCGCTAGTTAAGCATTTTAGCAAATATTAATTTCATATCATAATAATAATATCATGCATTTTAATAAAAAAAGAAAGAAAATAAACACAAAGAAAATTAGAAATTGTTCAGTTATCAAACTGGGACCTTTGCTTGTACAAATTAACAGAACACAGTGATGAGAAGAAAACAAAAATGCCTTTATTCCTCTATATAATCTCCTGCTTCATTACTGCTTAGATACCATCAAGGTAGAAGGTTTTCAGTAACTATGAATAAAAATCCATAGTAACCTAATGTCGGGTAACGTTTTTTTCCACAGTCCACTGTTGTGTCTTGTTGGCCATGACTACAAAATGTCTGTCTATAAGAATAGAATGTACCTCTTTTGTGACCATAACTAATCAGGTTACTCTAGATATTAATTGGCATTTCAACTAATCAGAAAATTAGTTAATTAACAAAAAATGTTTACAGATTTTTTTTTCTGCTTTTTAAAATTTTTTTAAATCATCTTTTTTTAATCAATAACATGAGTGCTTCACGATCACCACTTCATCATAATCTGTTAGCAATAATTGTATTACTCATCTAATTTACTTATGTATAATACATTGTAATTACTATTCGTTTTACCACAACACGAGTGAAATCTGTTATAAAAATCATGGCGCCACCAAGGGGTCTGGAAACCCAAGAACCAAAAAAAAAAAAAAAATCACTGAAATAAAATAATAAATTATTGTATTTTTTTTTTTTAATGAAGTTAAAACATTTTCTCACCTGTTTCACATTCTTATCTTATTAACTTAATTTATTTATTAATTAGTCAGTATGTATTCAGGCTTGCTTGTGCATGTGTATTTGGGTCCAGGTCTGGAAAAACTAGTATTTTAGGAAAATTGGCAATTGTCAAACCGAGACTTTGATTGTGCAGAATAACAGAACACAGTTATGAGGGTAACATCTTCTTATATTTCTCTATATAATCCTCTGCTACACTTATGTACTTATCCCAGTGTCTCACTAATCAAGATAGAAAGATAGAAAAACCTGTCTGATTCACGTCTGAAACACCGGCCTCCCAGGAACTCCCTTAATGGCCCAAACATGTGAAAATGGCTTGAGAGATGTCAGGGCTGTATGTGTCTGTGTATGTGAATGCGGGATGTGTAAGTGATATTGGTGGATGATTGTGTGTACAGTTTCCACAGATTTTCCAGGACCAGGCCTAAATAATAATCTCACCTTGATTGAAAACTGTATTTTAAAGTACAGTGGAACCTTGGATTACGAGCATAATTTGTTCCAGAAGTGGGCTCATATTCCAACCAAATCAAACCTTCCCATAAGAAATAATGAAAAGTCAAATAATTCGTTCCACAGCCCAAAAAAATAAATACAGAAAAATTATTAATATAATATATAAAGTAAAAATAAAACAAATTAACCTGCACTTTACCTTTAAAAAAAGTTAAAATAAATATTTCCGTTTGTGCACACAGGCGCCATGTATTTGTGTGTGTGTGTGTGTGTGTGTGTGTGTGTGTGTGTGTGTGTGTGTGTGTGTGGAATTAGCCCCTTCCCTCGCCTCGTCTTACACAGTAAAACTCCTCCTCCCTTCCCCCACCTCGCTTTTTAAGTTTCACAACAAACACACACACAACGGAAACACTTTTAACGGGGTAAAAAAGAAATCTCTCTAATGACACTCGCGTGAGCGCAGACTAACGGAATCACTGCTGTAAAGTAAAAAACAAAACAAAACAAATGAACCAGCACCTTACCTTTGAAAAGAATCGTGACAGAGCAGAGTTTCTGTGTAGAGCACAGTGTGTGTCTGTGTGAAGCCGGGGAAGGGGGGTGTAAAGGCGAGAGAGTGTGTGTGTGTGTCGGAGTCAAAAAACTCGGCACTCGTAAACCAAGACATGCTCGTTTTTTCAAGTCAAAATTTATTAAAAGTGTTTGCTCGTCTTGCGGAACACTTGTAAACCAAGTTACTCCCAATCCGAGGTTCCACTGTATGTCTCATGTGGAAATAAATTGTTTTTTACCTGTTTGCAGTTGTCCCAGACGCGATTCTATGTAATCTCTAACCTTGCTCACACATTCACTTTTATTGGTTCGACTTGCCTCTGTTTTTCACCTTTACCTCCCCGTGTGAACTCTAATAACTGAGATGTCCGCCTGGGGTTTGTTCCTAGTTGTGGCCTTTTAAATACAGTTCCTGGAAGAACCTCAACAAACATGCTTTGAGTACATACACAACCTGAGCCAGTCCTTCACACACATAAACAATTAGCTTCATGGAAATGATTCATGGAACTCATGACTAGAGGAAATAATAAACATTAACTGGTGCAAAGGATCCTGGGAGTTCAGAGGCAATAAAAGAACAGCACTTCGATGCAGCTCTATAAAATGTTAAAATTGGCATTAAAATTGGCATTATTAAAAGTGTACATATACTATGAGGCATTACGTTACATTTTTAAAAAATAAAATCTAAATCATCTAAATATCTTCCTGTTTAAAACAATGGCATGTAAGAGAGATGTTCTGTTGAAACTAATTTTTCGCTATTTGCCACACAACAAAGAACGTTTAATATTACACAAAGGTAACCTGAATAAATCCAAAATGCAGTTTTTAAATAATGATTTCACCTATTAAGGGTAAAAAAGCTGTCCAAATCTGCCTGGGCCTATGTGAAAAAGTAATTGCCCCCCTTTCTAAATCATGAATGAACTGTGATTAGAGACATATTTTGGAAAGCTGAGCTAAATTTCACCTGCCACACTAACGACTTATTACTGCTGGACCTGCTGAATCAAGAAATCACTTAAATAGAACCTGCATGGTAAAAGATGGTCTCATATTATACGTGTATAATTAAAAAATTTGTTTGATGTCTGAATCATTTACAGTATGCGACAGTTATGCAAAAAAACAAACAAACAAACAAACAAAAAAATCAAGATTCTAATATGTTTTCACAGAAACGTATGTTATTTTCTCCCTGCTTTGATCTACAAAATTCTATCAACTTGCAATATGTGCACTATTATTATTATAATTCGAGATCAGACACCATGTGACAGATGGAACCATTGTTGTGTTCCTGGGTGGGCTTGGAGCCTATCCCAAGAGACTTAGGGCACAAGGCGGGGTACACTCTGGACAGAGTGCCAATCCATCGCAGGGCACACACACACACACAAACATAAACATACTCACACACACACTCAGTCACACACTACGGGCAATTTGGGAACGCCAATTAGCCTAATGTGCATGTCTTTGGATTGTGGGAGGAAACCAGAGTACCTGGAGGAAACCCACCAAGCATGGGAGGAACATGCAAACTCCATGCACACGGAGACGGGAAATCGAGCCTGGCCGGGAATCCTGGAGGTGCAAGACGACAGTGCTAACCACTACACCACCGTACTAATCAAACACTTTTGATTGTGCAGAAAAACAGAACAAAGTTATAAGAGTAAAAACCCCCTTTATTTCTCTATATAATCCCCTGCTACACTGATGCACTCAGCCCAGCATTTCAAAAGCGCTTGGATACCATGATGTCCGGACTGTACTGGGGCTGAGGCAATAACTCCCATTCGTAAAGATCAGACGTTCCACCATGTTCACAAGAGCATCTGCAGCCGGGCGAGCTCCAAACCACCTCGGCCGGGATCGTCATTCACAGTCGAACGGGCTTTTTTAAAACGTTTGCACCATTCAAATATTTTTACTGCGGCTAAGAGTCTCATCTCCATACTGTGCCTGAGGTCTTTTGTAAATATCAATCGATTTTACTTCTTCATTCATTGTTATATGTAATATAGTATACAGAACTCAGACCAGGCGCTCATTCGAATTCAGCTGGAGTCGTTTAGAGATGGAGGTGTAAGATATTGCCAGGAACGTTTTGGTGCAGTTTTATTCATAGGAATATGATGACCTCATGCTCCAGCAAGTGATTCATCTCGTGAAAATGCTCTCTAACACTAAAAACTACACATTTACATTCAGAGCGTCTGGCAGACATTTTTTAATCATAAGAGTGCTTTGCCGTTTCCATCAAAAAAAAAACAAATCCTCATACGAGGGCTCACAAGTCTGAGAATATTATTATTAAGCTTTTTTGGTTATTGCTTCTCCTTTACGGTAAGTGCTGAGTGAATACCGAGGAATTCAGTGTTCGTGTGAAGAAAGCCAGTGACTCAAGGTTTTAAAGAGCTAGAGGAAGTTCATTCTGGCACCTCGTGGCCAGTACATGATGTATGTCTTCCTTGTACGATGGCGGACGATGGGTCAAGTCGAGCCGACATGGAATCGACCAAAACACAGCAGTGGTGCTGATTTTCTTTTCTTTTGTTATGCATATGATACAGAAAATGTGTGTGGCTAAAGAAGGTACTTCTAAAGTTTAGGCAGCATGGAAGTGACTGATCCTGCTTCCCTAAAAATGGCAAGTTGCTAACTTCAGCCGTTTTAAAAAGGTGATTTTTATAAGTTATGTGCCCCCAAAATTGTTGTTTTTCAGCATTATACTGTATTGCTTCAAATTACAATTATTTAAAATGCAAATTATTTCTATTTCCTGTTTAGGATCGATACTATAAATTGATGTAAGCTTCTAGAAGCATATGACATGTAAAGATTGTTGCTTAAATTAAAGCATTTCATGCAAAATTGAGGATTTTTTCCCTCAAATTACTAACAACAGTGGTTGAATGCTCCAAATTAAACTCACTGTACAGCTTTTAAAATTATAACACTTTATTCAGTTGAAATAACTTTTGGCAACCTACCAAATGATTATTGCTAACACATATAGCATTAAAATTCCAGGGCGACCTCAGTGCTTTGTACGAGATATGTTTTTTGGTAAAAGCTTAAAAAAGCAAAAAAATCTGTAGTGTCCGTAACCAGGCCAAATTCATGTTGTAATATCTTATTAATTTAGCATTTCAGAAGAATACACTTTTTCAGGTTTATGTCTTTTCATGTGAAATCTAAATTGGCCAAGTTTCATTTGGATGAAAATTAAGATTGTTGAGAGATTTGAAAGATTTGAAATGGCGAATGTGCTTCTTTTTATCTGATCAAAATAGAAATCTGTATGCACATACGTACTATGCAGTTACAAAAAACAAAGCATGGGCGAGGAGATAAGATGCATTAAGTATTATGAAAAATGGTGCTATATGAAATTCAGTTTTATATATAGCATAATATATAAATAATTTTTATATAGGTCTATAGGTGAGACACTTTTCAGCACCAACACCATGTTTCAGCCAAATGTACAGTAGTGTAGAAATGTCATCTACAAATGTAATAAACAGGAGTGTGATTGACTCTGAAGTCAACAACTATCAGGACGAAATAGGTTTTGAGACACTTTACTGCCTGGGTGTGTCTGTACAACCTCCTGTAGACAAGCTCACAGTCGCTGCTTATGAGAGTGATCACACCGGTGTTGTTTGCTAACACTAACACTTGTTCCTGATGGCCACAGAGTCATCGTTTATTCCTCATCAACCTGTCCAAAGGTGTCCAAAGCTGTAGTAAAAGCAATATTAAAGCAATACAAAGCTAAACTGGAACTATTTTGACTTAAATGTACTATATAGCCAAATGTACCATAACGAATGTGGACACCTGACCATCACAACCTATATGTCGCTAGACAAGGTCTGTAGCGTAAACTTTCCCAGTGAACAACTGTGCGCAAGACGATCCAAGATCGTGGTTATTTTGGTTATTTGGTTATTTTAACATACAGGAGCTGTGAACAATATCCAATGCTCAAGCTTCCAAAGAAGGTCCTCATGTCAAACTCGATTACATGCAGTTACAGTATGTCAATCAAATAAGTCATTTAAATTGCACCTGTTGGTAGAGTAACTCCAGTCGGTAGAGTTTTGAGGCTGACGTCCAACACCTTTTGTAAGTAGATAAAAATGTCAAGTCTCAAAATGGTATAACGGTAAAAACTAGAGAAAAAAAAATGTAAACAGGAAAAGAGGAAGCAGCAATGTGGAAATTGTTGGAGATCTAATTTAATCAAGATATAATAATAATAATAATAATAATAATAATAATAATAGATGAAACTGTACACTTAGCCTAACATCATTATAGCAAGAAAGCAGTTTGGTGAGAGTTTGGGTTGGTTCGGAGCATGTAATGTTTATTTTGCTAAAATAATCTTTGAGCACAATTTGTGATTTTTTTTCTTTGTCGATTGGTCTTTTAAAGTCTAAACTTTGTACAGTTACTTTGTAGAGTATCCATCGATCTGTCCATTTTCCATACTGCTTATTCTCAAGGGCCAGGAGACCGATCCCAGTAAATGTAGGGCACAAGGAGCTTAGGGCTGGATGGGGTACCGTTCACATACTGTAGGCAATTTGGAAACACAGTCAGTATACAACACATGTCTTTGGATTGGGCGAGGAAACCGGAGTACCTGGAGGAAACTCACCAAGAACAGGGAGAACATGCACACACACCCCGAGGCGTTCAAACACCGACCTGCGAGGACGTGCAAGGCGAGCATTATAACTGCTTGAAACATTGGAGTTTCAAATTAAAATTTTATTTGTCACCACACACAGGATGATATGCAGTGAAATGCTTATACGATTAGAGATTTCTTTACGATGAAATAAATTGCACTAGAGAGGACAAATAAATTACATTTTTAATTTCCCAAATTAAGGTACTATAAGAATAATAATAAAATAAATAAATAAAATGATAAGGAAAAAATTTAGGCTGAAAATGTTATAATATTTACAATAGAATTCAAATAGAAAGGTATAAATGATGCAGGATTTACAGACTGTACAGAAAGAAATTATAACCTCTGAGGGATAAATGTTATATAAGTTATAAAAATATGTTGTGGGTGTGACAGCAATTTGTGGGTTTGGAGGAATTTTTAGAGACTGAGTTTGTATTTTATCTGTTACGAGGTTATTTGTTCATTTATTAAAGTTTATTATTATTATTATTATTATTATTATTATTATATATTTACTTTATTGTTATCTATATTATCTAAATAAAACTGTAAGGTTGGCATGTCTACATTGAAGAAGATTGCGAAAAAAAAAAATTATTTGTGGGAATTTGTTTGTAAAATGATTGAAAGAACACATCAAGATAGTTTTTGAAATTTTGTTTGTTTGTTTGTTTGTGCATGAATCATGTAAAAACTAGTAAATTTAGAAGTCTCATTGACAGTTACAGGAATCGTTTGATTGCAGTGATTGCCTCAAAAGGTTGTGCAACAAACTATTAAGTTAGGGGTACCATCATTTTTGTCCAGGCCTGTTCCATGGGTTCATTTTTTTTTTATAATTCCGTTGAAGCATGGTTGAAAAGCAATGTCTGACTTTCATTGGTTAACATTCATAGAATTCTTATTTATTATGACTTTTGTCAGATTAAAGTTATTTCAACACAGTGACTACCTGGAGCCCTATATATAGGCCCACTGACTGATTACAAGATTGTAGACACCTGTGATGCTAATTAGTGGACACACCTTGAATTAACATGTCCCTTTGGTCACATTATTTTCAGTATTTTCTAGGGGTACCATCATTTTTGTCCAGGCCTGTTCCATGAGTTTATTTTTTTTAAATAATTCCGTTGAAGCATGGTTGAAAAGCAAAGTCTGACTTTCATTGGTTAACATTCATAGAATTTTTTTAAATTATTACTTTTGTCAGATTAAAGTTATTTCTGTGACCATTGTGAGTTTTTCTTTCATGTGACCGAAGGGTACCAACAATTTTGTCCACGTGTGTAGGCTTCGTTTCATCGCAGTCGGCTCATGGGAAGAGAAGATATGCTACTTTGAAATTTCATTGGAGAACACCCTTATATCATAAACAAATCGACCTTAAAAAAAATCATTAGTTCTTACAATTCAACAGATGAGTGTGTAAATGAATTCTACTTAATAAAGTGATCTCACACCTTCATTTCGTGCACGTCACGGTACCAAAAATCAACAGATGGCGCTGTACTGTACTTTTTATTTTTTATTTTTTAACGTGCTTATGAGTTTGTGAACGAAATCATGGGCACATCTAGTATGTTATAAATATATACTATTTATGTAAAGTTTGTTAACGAACCGGCACAGTTGCTATTGAGATCCTGGTTAATGAAAAAATATAAAATATAAAATATAACATTGAAGTAGGGTGGACTGTAGGGCCTGTTTCCTGGTAATCGTATGCTGCGAGCCCCTATCGTATCATCGGCGATATCTAGTTTTTGTTTCAAAATTTAAACCACAAGGACATTTAATATGTTTATCTCATCTTGGCGCACAGCCAGACAGCATATGATCTGGGAAGAGTGGGACTGCGTTACGGGAACAGCAGCATTACGGAACAGCTTGTTTATTCACTGGCAGCATTTATAAGATTCCTGAAATTTAAAAATGATGAAATCCACAGAGCGGTTATATAAACCTGCACACGCTGACGTCCAGACTGAACATCCTTCGTCCATTTCCTCCATTAATTATTTACAAATCTGAGTCAGAAATGTGTGTTGGAGGAAAAAGGCTGTAAGAGGAGTGCGGAGGACTGACCATTAAAGTTGCAGTACTGTTCTTTATGGCCCATGGAAATACCAAGATGAAATGTTGATAAGATGAACAGATATGTTTGTTGCAAGTGCAGTAGACGGAAGCACAAAAATTCTGATGAGGTTTCCTATTTAAGCATATCCATAAAACTATGGATATGCTTAAATATGCTTTAATTAAGGTTTGTGAATTTCCACACAGTCATGATTTGAATTTGTCTGATTAGCTGAATTAGACTGCAGTAGAGGAATAGGGACATGGCGTAGGCAGAGGACGTTTTCTCTCCAGAAGCTCAATGGTGAGTGAAAGTGAATAATCAACAGTGGTGGCCAAAGTAAACAATCCTGCGCTTAAGGTAAAAGTTGGGATACCCTACAGTAGGTCAAATATAACCTAAGTAAAAGCACAGTAGAAGTGCCGCATTTACAGGTGAACTAGAGTAAAAGAACAAAAGTGCCAACAGTACTAAGCTTGTAATGCATGCAGAATGGCCACGAAGTAAAAGTACAAATATTTGTCTTAGGATGTAGTGGAACATAAGTAAAAAGTATCTTTTAACAAAACTGTTACTTAAATACAGTAACAAAGTAAATTTACTTCCACCTCTGATAATCCTAATACGACGCCTGGCCAGGAAAGGCAGTGTGGTGGCTAATCCATGTGTGAAAATGATTCCTCGTGCTCCCAGAACCACTTCTTCTCAATTTAAGTGCTGGAATATACCCGTGCCATCAGGGAAGAAAAACTGGTGATAACCTGGTCATTCAGTACATTCAAGTTGTCAGCTGACTTCATTTTATTGCCAGAATACATTGCTGAGTCTAGAACTGAGCAACTGAAGCAACCCCAGATGGGTGCATCGCTTCATGGGCTTCCCTTCCTACCCTGGCTTTGTTGGCTATACGCTGTAATTGCATAGAGTAAGACCGAGTGGCAGCGAGTAGACAAAAGCAGTGAAGTAACAAAGGAAAAGTCAATATAGAAAATGATAAACCTATAATTTCATTGTCTATAATATATATTCTATTCTATGATGCTGTATATAGACAGTCTAATATTTCAAACTCAAAAGGATTATGGAAGAGAGTATTAACTGTAAGGTCGGGAGCTGCTTAGTGGCAGTGCGTAATCTCAGCGAGGTGATGGATTTTTAAGCGATTCTGCAGGAATGTACAGTGCAGTAAAAGTGTAACAGTGCCTTATTTAATATAAAATCCATTTAGCCCAGATTTTCACTGTTGGTCTGCTGTTTAAGGCGGGACGGTGGCTTAGTGGTTAGCACTTGCACCTCCAGGTTCTGGGTTCGAGTCCCACCCCAAAAAAAACCCCGCCACCAAAAAAAAAAAAAAAAGTACTGTTTTTGGCCAATATTGACTGTAATTATATGTGGCATGCTACAATAAACACAGTATTGTATTGGTACCTTATGTTTACTTGTTTAAATTTAGCTAGGTTGAATGTTCATCAAAAGACTTTATCGCATGTTAGCGAACCAAGTGCATTCTCCATTTACTTTTGAAGAAAGCAAGATGCCCTTTGAGGCTACTCAAGAGTGTGTAAAATTGTGGGATGGGGGCGGGGCTTAGTTAATATTAGTGTGAAAGTCTTTTGATACTTGTGAAAAGTCTTTTGATCAGATTAATACTGGTGGCTCAGTGGTAGGTCTCTAGTCTGCCATGCTGAAGGCCTGGGTTCACATCCCAGCCACTGCATTCAGTGCCGGTCCCAAGCCCAGAAAAAGGGAGGGTTGCCCCATTTAATTACATGCACTGCAAGAGTATTACATCAAGATCCCAGATTTTCCCAGGAAGAAAATGGCTGTATTTATGCTGAGACATAACTTATGGAGGGAAGTGGGTTGTGAATATTGAGTAAACCCCCAATAATCAGAACCAGCCAACCATCATATCGTAATGATGAATTTAAATGACTAGCTGTGATAAAACATGACAAAGTGGTTGGCTTTCTGGACTTAGTGGATTTGCCAAGCAGAGAATAACACTCCTCCCTGCCCCGATGTGTGCCACAATCGCCCATTGTTCTCGGATACCCCCAGCATAGGTGGAGCTCGCAACCCCCCCCCCCCCCACCCCCCCAAACCATGTTTTAAATTTACATCAATGTTCCATGTTCAATACTCCAAATAGAACATTAAACTTCCCTTTTTCACCTGATTCAGAGCAACGTCAGAACGATTACCTGACCAAGCTGTTGTCCGTTTAAGTTTTATGGATTTATAAGGCCCTGAGTACACAATGATGAAAAACGTTGACCAACATATGACATTGTGTGATTACTTCCACGTTGTTGTGACAGCTTTAAGATCCAAAAATACATTCGGCTGCTACACAACCTATTAAAAGTAAACGGAAGTCATATAAAGGTCGAGAGATATAATTAGAAGGTAAAGCTGGACACATTTTACACCAATTTAGCAGTTGCTATGAGACTGACGTTTGCAACCAGGTAGGGTAGTGCAGGTGAAGACTATTCTTAGATTTTATATATATATATATGTATGTAAACTGGATATATTTGTAAACTGTTGTAAGATCAACAACATACGTATTTAACACATACTCTATGAGTGCCAAGAATGATAAAAATCAATTATCAAGGAAATAGCAGAACAATATGAATTTCTCATAAGAATAAGACATATCAAGGAGAATTCAAGAATCCTTACATGAGTGCAAGGAGCAGGAAAAATACACTTGCATCCAAAAACAAAATAAATTCACGGGGTGTTCAAGTCAAACTGGGACTTTTGGGGAGGGGGACTTTTCCCCGAATTTTCTCTCTAATTTAGTCGTGTCCAATTCCTCCCCGTCACTAGGGGGCTCCCACATTAAGGCTACTACTACCACTCAGCCGGGAGGGCCGAAGACTATCACGTGTTTCTTCCGAATCTTTTCGAACTGCTCGCTCACGCACCATCAGGGGGAGCGTGAACTCACAGACGCCCCTGATTGTAGAGCACTGTGGAGCCGTGATTAATGTGGGAGCACTGAGTACCTCTCATCCCTCCCCTCTGAGGGAGCTCGGCCAATCAGCTCTCTCTAGACCTCCGGCTGCGAGAGGTTACAGCATCACCCGGGAATCGAACTCGCGATCTCCGGATGATAGGGCGAGCGCTTTACCACTGCGCCACTCGGGGGCAAAACCAGGAATTTTGATTGCACAGAATAACAGAACACAGTCACAAGACTAAAACTCCCTTTATTCCTCTATATAATCCTCTGCTACACTAATGCACTCATCCCAGTGTATCTCTAGTGCTTGGATACCATCAAGGTAGAAAGTTTTCTCAGTACGCCGGAGTCAAAGTCTGAAACGCTGGCCTACCAGGAACTCCTTCAATGACCCAAACGTATGGAAGTGAGATCAGGACTGCAGCGATAACTCGCAGCCGAGTTCCTGTAATGTGTAAGTTGTGTTGGTGAATGATTGTGTGTACAGTTCTCACAGGCAGCTCCATCTCTTCTGCGAATTGGCGACATGTTATCCGTCGATTTTCAAGGATCAGGCGTTCCTCTTGATGAACGTTCACGGGAATGACTACAGCGGGATAGTCATTCACGGATGTCATTTTAAAACATCTTTAAAATGTTTGCACCGTTTAAATGTTTTACTGCGGCTGTTTTGAGCGTCTCATCGCCTTCTGTGCTTGAAGTCTTCTGTAAATATCATTCGTTTTTTTTTATGCCTTCAGTCACCGGATATTTCATGCCAAGTCCTGGTTTGACTTGAACGGCCCTCATATGTTGTTGTACAGTTTATCTAAAGCAGACCAGCACTGCCATCTTATGGATAGAAGACAGAACAGACCCAAGTGCGCCCAAAGGAAACATCACTTACGTCTCTTCTTACGAACTTCTTATAAAAAACACAACCAGAAGACTTGACTTGACTTGCAATTTTATTGGAATAATGTATGAAAGAATGCACGTGCACTCTTGTGTCTTGAAGAGAACGGTTTCAGACGGCAGGGACGGCAGGGACAGCAGGGACGCTCCGGCAGGGCGCTCGCACCCAACAGATGAAACATCACTCCCGGACGGATCTTCAATAAATATAAAAAATAGAAAATTCATATATACAACACACATGAGAAGGTTCATATTTGTGCAGGGATCCGATGTTGTGTGTATACGGTCTGGGGAGAGAAGACGTGTGATACTTAATGGATGTGAATGATGTTACAAAAATAGACGTAGATGAAAAATTCCCAAAATAATAAAAAAAATAAAATAGGAGGTTTTTGGTCCGTTATGCTCGTGAGATTATGCATCAATTTGTACAACGTGACATCTTGGTATAGATGAAAATTAAAATGATTTTTTAACAAATATCCTTTAAAATAAAATAAAAAAACAAAAAACATATGGAATGTCAAACTAATGCAATGTATGTCTTTAATTTTTTTTTTTTTTAAATAATAGAAATTTATTATTAAACCTACTGAGAATTTTTTGTTTTTCCAAATTCTATTTCCTGGACACTTTGTGACATAAAAACATAAATCATGCATATAACATGGATCTTGCTCCGTCATGGAGCAAAACAAACAAACAAACAAACAAACAAACAAACAAACAAACAAACAAAAAATCCAGATTTTTTTTCCAAATGATTTTCCCAAAATTTTCTTGCTAATCCATAACTGTCATTAATTGTATTCTAGGAAAAAAAAATTAGAAATGAGATGTTCATCAGGGAACCTCAGAAAATCAAAGCGTGTCCACTGATAATGGATTTGGATTCTACTGTAAACTTAACTTTAATAGGAACACCTGAGTGCTTATGGGATTATCTGATCAGCCAATCCTGTGGGAAAACTCATGGGGGTCAAGAGCTTCAAGTTTAGAATGTTCCATCAAAAATGATGGTGTGAAAAAACGAACGACATCCAGTGCTCATCGGACCATGACCACATGTACAGTAGGATTTTTTTAAATGACGAAAAGCAAACTCTGGTGTTGGTATAGATGTATGGATAAATCACTCTGTGCACCTTTATCAATAATTCCTCCCTATAGATTTGAATGGTAATGGAACTGCATAAAATACAATCGACGTTCAAGTCAAACCGGGACTTTTGATTGCGTGGGATACCTGGTCACAGTGATGAGAGTAAACACTGGCGCCATGATTGGACATGATCGGTCTGAAACGCCGGCCTCCCAGGAACTCCTTTAACGGCTCAAAGATGTGGAAATGGCTTGGAGCGAGGTCAGGACTGTACGGCGGAACGGTGGTGAGAACCCCCACTGAGTTCCTGTAATATACATGTGGTGTTCATGAATAATTGATTAATGGACATACGGCCTTCTGTAAAATGTTTGCACCGCTCAGATGTACGGTATTACTGCGGCTAAGTACTGTGTGTCATCAGCGTACTGTGCTTGAAGTCATCTGTGAATGCCGATTGTTTTACTTCTTTATTGTTTTGTTGTTTTCTTTACGCCTTCTTTCATGAAAAAAGTCCAGATATGGCTTGAACTCCCCCCATATATGTACGTAAGCGGTAGCACTTTTTGAAATGTTGTTTTATCTTATTATAACCCCTATAGGATATAAGGTGTCTTAGTGTTGCTTGCGCCTCCAGGGTCGGGGTTCGATTTCCGCCTCGGGTGTGTGTGCGTGGAGTTTGCATGTTCTACCTGTCCTCCTGGTGTCCCGGTTTCCTCCCAGACATGCAGGTCAAGGTTAATTGGTGTCCCCAAATTGCTCAATGGCTTCAGGCCCCCTGTGACGATTATCCCTATAGTGTTAACAGTGGTGGGACTTTCTGACACGGTGTTTTAACATTATCAGTCAATGCAGAATGGTAAAACCATTTACCAGTGGTTTTGGCACTGTGAGCAGGCGTGTGCAGGAAATGGGCTACAGGTGCCGTATTCCCCAGGTCAAGCCACTTTTGAACCAGAAACAGCGGCAGAAGCGCCTGACCTGGGCTACAGAGAAGCAGCACTGGACTGTTGCTCAGTGGTCCAAAGTACTTTTTTCGGATGAAAGCAAGTTTTGCATGTCATTCGGAAATCAAGGTGCCAGAGTCTGGAGGAAGACAGGGGAGAGGGAAATGCCAAAATGCCTGAAGTCCAGTGTCAAGTATCCACAGTCAGTGATGGTCTGGGGTGCCATGTCAGCTGCTGGTGTTGGTCCACTCTGTTTTGTCAAGGGCAGGGTCAATGCAGCTAGCTATCAGGAGATTTTGGAGCACTTCATGCTTCCATCTGCTGAAAAGCTTTATGGAGATGAAGATTTCATTTTTCAGCACGACCTGGCATCTGCTCACAGTGCCAAAACCACTGGTAAATGGTTTACTGACCATGGTATTACTATGCTCAATTGGCCTGCCAACTCTCCTGACCTGAACCCGATAGAGAATCTGTGGGATATTGTGAAGAGAAAGTTGAGAGATGCAAGACCCAACACTCTGGATGAGCTTAAGGCCGCTTAAGCATCCTGGGCCTCCATAACACCTCAGCAGTGCCACAGGCTGATTGCCTCCATGCCACGCAGCATTGAAGCAGTCATTTCTGCAAAATGATTCCCGACCAAGTATTGAGTGCATAACTGAACATAATTATTTGAAGGTTGACTTTTTTTGTATTAAAAACACTTTTCTTTTATTGGTCGGATGAAATATGCTAATTTTTTGAGATATGAATTTTGGGTTTTCATGAGCTGTATGCCAAAATCATCAATATTAAAACAATAAAAGGCTTGAACTACTTCAGTTGTGTGTAATGAATCTAAAATATATGAAAGTCTAATGTTTATCAGTACATTACAGAAAATAATGAACTTTATCAGAATATGCTAATTTTTTGAGAAGGACCTGTATACTATGTTCCCTAGTAGCATGGATTTATAGGTGCGGTAGCGAAACATGACGAGTATTTTTTAGCACAAATGAGAAAAAGTAGGTTCTTTAAAAATACAAAGCCATGGAAATGATAAAAAAATTTTTTTTGAAAAACTGTCAATATATACTATGTTCCCTAGTAGCATGGATTTATAGGTGCGGTAGCGAAACATGATGAGTATTTTTTAGCACAAATGAGAAAACGTAGGTTCTTTAAAAATATAAAGCCATGGAAATGATAAAACCTTTTTTGGAAAAACTGTCAATATATACTATGTTCCCTAGTAGCATGGATTTATAGGTGCGGTAGCGAAACATGACGAGTATTTTTTAGCACAAATGAGAAAAAGTAGGTTCTTTAAAAATATAAAGCCATGGAAATGATAAAAAAATTTTTTTGAAAAAACTGTCAATATATACTATGTTCCCTAGTAGCATGGATTTATAGGTGCGGTAGCGAAACATGATGAGTATTTTTTAGCACAAATGAGAAAACGTAGGTTCTTTAAAAATATAAAGCCATGGAAATGATAAAACCTTTTTTGGAAAAACTGTCAATATATACTATGTTCCCTAGTAGCATGGATTTATAGGTGCGGTAGTGAAACATGACGAGTATTTTTTAGCACAAATGAGAAAAAGTAGGTTCTTTAAAAATATAAAGCCATGGAAATGATAAAAAAATTTTTTTGAAAAAACTGTCAATATATACTATGTTCCCTAGTAGCATGGATTTATAGGTGCGGTAGCGAAACATGACGAGTATTTTTTAGCACAAATGAGAAAAAGTAGGTTCTTCAAAAAATATAAAGCCATGGAAATGATAAAAAATTTTTTTTGAAAAAACTGTCAATATATACTATGTTCCCTAGTAGCATGGATTTATAGGTGCGGTAGCGAAACATGACGAGTATTTTTTAGCACAAATGAGAAAAAGTAGGTTCTTTAAAAATACCCATGTATGTGTGACCTAGGCCTGAGTTGTGTTTGCAGAAGCACCTTGCAGAAAAGCGTCTCAGAAGGTTTTGAATTTTCCTGAATAATCTGCGCAGTGTAAACTCTGGACTTTAGTGGTGTGCATGGAAATGGCAGATCAGCAGTTTTCTGACATACTCATAATAGCACCAAGAACCACGTCACAGTCAACAAAACTAAACTAAACTGGGATCACATTTTCTCCCGGTGTTGAAGTTTTGATGTGAACATGAACCCAAGCTCTTGACCTTTCACCTTTCTCATGCTTTTATACCTCGAGCTTCCGCTACACGATTGGCCGAGTGGATAATTGAGTCTGGACAGTTGAGTCTGTTTAGCTACAACATTGTTTCCAGGTTAAAAGAATCACGACCATGACGGCATGTAATACGGGATGGTGTGTTTTATGAGAGCGAAGGGCAGAAAAAAAAAAAAAGTGCAAAGCTTTCATATGAAAACAGAAACGAATGCAAATGAGAGATAAATGTTCTGAAGGTGAATTTCATACAGATGTTACAATCCATCTCGGAGACTCAAGTGGTTCAGAAAGAAAGAGAAAAAAAACAAAACAATCCTGGCGAATCGGATCAGTCTCCGGGTTTCCGTTTGAATCTTTTGAGAAAGTCTTGCCTCCGTCTTTCCTCGAGAAGCTGCTGGATTCTTTTATTCTGCGTTCTCTCTCGGGACACCACTCGCTTTTTCGGTGTAAAATAATTCCGACTCGTGACTTCGTTCGCGTTCACTATTCTGTACGACACGTCGATGGAGTTGTTCTCCTTCCTGTCTTCTGATAAGTGCAGATTCACTACACTCGGAAGACTCGCGCTAGTGAACCCGGGTGGCGCTGACGTTGTCGTTGTGGTCTCCAGATATTCGCTTGCGAAAAGGTCCTCGGACCTGGACGTGGACTCGGAGACCCCCGTGACGATCTCGACCCTCCAGGGCTCCGTGATTTCGTCCTCTTCGGACGATGCGCTCGGACCGTCCGTTTCCTCCGGGACGATCGGGTTCGGGGTCGTCTTCGTCGTGCGTCTCCGGGGTTCGGCGGTGGAGACGCGGGGGACGGACTGCGTGGTGTAGAGCCGGTGAGGCCGTGGTGGAGGCGTGGCGGTGTGGGACGTGACGTTGAGATCTGAAGTGAAGTTGTTTTCACTGCAGGTTTTGCAGCACATCTGCCTGTAGCCAGGGTTCGAGCAGTACTTATTCAGCGCCTCCATGCGGCAGAAGACTGACTTGTCCCCTTTACAGCGCACGTCTAGAACAAAGAGAAGCGAAACAAACAAACAAGCGTAAACACATAACGAGGATAAGGACAAGGATAAGGAATGCGCAGAAGGAAAGAAAGAGGGATGAAAAAGGAAAGGAGCAGAAAGAATTCTGACATGCACGCTAAACAAACCAGTGCTGAAGTCTAGAGATTCAACGTGACTCGACCTTTTATTCCTCACTCCTCGTAGATGCGGCCGACAGCGAGCCGTACGGATAACACACGGTCCTCGTCAAATATACACCACGTACTGTACAATACGACACTTTTTTTGGGTTGTTTTTTTTTTTTTTTCTTCCGGTGCGGTACAATGTAAACTGTTTAGAAATGTTACATCACTCACAGTTTGGTAAACACTTTGGTTAAACAGTTTCTTCCATCCAGATTTTCAATAATAAGACAACAAGAACAACAACAAAAAAAAAAAAAAAGAAGGAAAAAACAAAAAAGGAAAAAAGTACACAGGGACAATCATGACGGGGGAACAACAGAGACGACGGGTTCGAGAATGTACATCTGGAATCAAGATCCTGGAATAAGATTACCGAAAAAATGAACCTTTTTTTGGGGTGGGGGGTGGGGGGGGTATGCATTATGTATGTTTTTTTGTTTGTTTGTTTGTTTTAAGAGATCACCCGTGCGTACATACAGTAGCTCATGGGATGCTGATAATATGCTGTAAAACAATGCACGGTCTGTAGGTGATGCTCTTGTATTGCCAGGTGTGTGTGTGTGTGTGTGTGAGTGTGTGTGAGAGAGAGAGAGAGACAGATCCGTACGCAACATGAGCTTCTTGACATTCTTGACCTTTCTTACTCTGGGATTTAAAAAAACAAAAAAAAGGACAAAAACTGTCTCGAGAATACCCTGAATATTTCGGTCTATAGAATCGTCTTCGGCGCTAAAACTTTAAACTTTAAACACATGTTGTAAATCGTTCCCGGTCACAAAATATAGACATCAAGTACAATATAACTTCTTTTTTTTTTCTCTTAATCGAATAAGATTAAGATGATTACATTAGATTGGATTAGATTAGATGCGGAAATAATAACAGTCATTAAGGTCACTGAATATATTCATCATATACATATATTTATATTTATACATTTATATATATATAACTTAGATATACATTTCTCTATATATATTTATTTTTTTCCCTCACTGTGTAGTGTATAAAATATAAATGTGTTACAGACCGACAGAGCGATCGCAAAAGCACGATGACGCGATTGCTGTAAACAAACAACATCCGTCTCGGCCCCGGGTTCGAATCCCAGTCTCTCCTCTAGCTGTCTCTTTTCAAGCTTTCGCATGGGGTGAAGACGCGTCTCGTAAATCCTTGACAGAGTTCAAGTCCTTTATACGGTAGAAATGCTAAGATGTTTCTTTGTTTTTGTTTTTTTTTTTTAAACGGAAATTACTACGCGATGAAGCATGAGGTATTTGATCGTCCTGTAAATCCGAGAAAATCCAACACGTAGGTTGATGACATGAAAAAGCAGCAGAGATGACGTCGTTCCTTCGTACTCTCTTGTCTTTTATGGTCTGTAACATGGACTTGCCAGTTAAACACTGCAGGTTTATATCATGTAAAAGGTTATTCGGGGTTATTATGTACAAAAATACAGGATAAAATATAACAGTCAAGATGGCCAAGACTCCACACCTTGATCCACACCTTCTGTGTTTTAAATATATATACTGATTTGAATTATATAGTATTTACTTATAATATTATACAAACCACCCTTACAATCTCAAGTGTTCTCCTACGGAAGGAGGAAAACCTTCCCCGTCTGGGACACAAAGAAAAAAACCGTCAAGCTCACTTCCCGTTACACCGCGACCCTCCGGCCTGATCGATTCTGAGCCCAAGAAGACGAGGACAGCCAGGTAAAAAACAGCCCCCTAAACTCCTTAAAGAGGAGCAAGAGGAGAGGGAGAGATAAGCAGCAGGCTCCGGAGAGCGAGAGAGCGAGAGCAGTCAAGGCAGAGTGTAGCACAGCCAGAGGGCCAGAGAGAGCGCAGGGGCCAGGCGGCAGGCAGCAGAGGGCGCCGTGCACGCCGTCGCCTGGCCGCTGGAGAGGGGACGTTTACTTGAGGAGATCTTGGGCGCCGGGAACTCGGGGTTGGTTCTGGAAAGCCACTGGATCAGGAAGTTCCCCTTATCGCCTGGAGAGAGAGAGAGAGAAAGAGAAGGGTGAGGAAGATGAGGAACTGTGGGTGATCATCCAGACATGAGAAAAGTGACGCGAGGTCGTTTTCTGCAAAGAAGACGGTGTGGCTCTCGGGCTTTGCTTCTAAACAGATGTTTCCTCTTTATGTTTAAGGTGTGTGTGTGTGTGTGTGTGTGTGTGTGTGGAGGTGTGAGAAAACCCATCAGATGTTGCTGCCTCAGTATTCTGGCCAAAAAACAACAACAACAACAACAACAACAAAATGAGGGTGTGGCCAAAATAGATATTTTGTCCTTTGTTTTTCAGAAAATATAGCGTAGTTGATCATTCATTAATTCATTCATCGTCTATACCGTGCATCATAATCAAAGCTAAAGGCACTCAAATGAAATATTAGAGTGTGCAACTATTTTTGTGGCCATCTTTATTATGATATCACTATTGTATCAGTGAAATGACGGAGATGTTTACGGGTACGTACTCGGACATGGCGTCAGTTGACAGCTCTGGACACTTTCTGGCTTTCTGTCCTTACAGACCCCGATGGAGTTGTCGGCAGTGCTACAGATAACCAGACGGTCCTTGGTTCCGTTTCCACACGTGACGGAGCACTGCGAACGCACAAAAACAGGCATGTTAACAAGTGATCGCAGATCGCAATCATATACAGCTCTATCATACGCAGCGGAACCTCGGTATACGAATTCAATCCGTTCCGGAGGCGAGTCCTTAAAGTGAAATTTCGTATTGTGAAACGCATTTTCCCATAGGAAACAATGTAAAGCCTGATAATCCGTTCTAGCCACCCAATAATGTTACCAATATTACCAATTTCCAGCACTATAATCATATTTTGGCATATAGAAAATTCTAAACATTTAGAAAAGACATGCAAATTAAGTAAAATATTAAATAAATAGACATCTAACCTCTCTTAACCTTAATTTATGATTCCTCTTAGTTGCATTTGCTTTTAATACGAATCTACTGTTTGGCTCCTTGACAAGTTTCCCATGGTCCTATGTCTTTACAAAATCTTCCACAAAATGCGGGGAAAAAAAAAAAAAACACAAAAAATGGTTCGCTTGGCTATCAACTGACGCAATCAAGATTTGAACGTCTCCCGGACATGCGCGCAACTTCGCCGGCAAGTTTTGAAGGTGAAAGAGACTCACCAGGGACCACGGTCCAGTTCTCCACTGAGCGGGACAGAGGTGGCGATTACAGGAGCGCCGGCCCTCAGGACGATCGTCGCCGCAGTATTTGGAGTTGACCACTTTTTGTGTGCCGTCTTCCTGAGGCCTCACGCAGCGCACCGGTCGACTCTGAGTCCCTGTCTTACCACATGACTTACTGCACTCCTCCCAGTCTCCAGTCACCCAGCTATGAAACACATACATATCATGTTATCGGTCTCAATACCCCTAGTTTGGGGCTAAACTACTATCCTGGATAGTAATGCTCACACGGGCTCGGAGCACTGCTTCACGTTACAGGCCCGACTGATGGCACGGGGTTTGGGGATGTTGGCGCAGAACGTGCGGTGCATCATTTTGCCATCGGACTTCCTGCGACAGCCGAATCGCGTATACTGCTTACCTGCAACGCAGGAAAATGCACACCCATCCAAACTCTGTTCAAGCAGTGCTGATTGAGGACATGAATCTGATCTGAGTTCTTATTATTGTAGCATACCTCCACCACACGGCTTGGAGCAGTGGGACCATTTCTTCAGAGCCCACTCGAAGTATGCGGTGTATTCCTGCGGCAAGCTGTTCTCCATTGATGATGACGGATCCTCGGGTAGAATGTACCTGTAGGACAGAGTGACTTTGGATGTACCATGGGACTGGACCTGGGGAAGGAAAACAAGTCAGAATCAGTTCGGTCAACTGCAACAAGTCCCATGTTTCTATTTGAAAAATAACAATCCACTTCACTTCATTTTTCTTTACAAAACAGTGACGCTCCATGTGTCCTGACACCGTTCTATCACAACCGGCATTAACATTTACACCAATTTGAACTCTTCTATTGGATCGGACTACGCTGGCCAGCCTTCGGTCCTCCAAGTGAGCCTTGGCCGCCCATGACCCTGTCGCCGATTCACTGGTTTACCTTCCGTGTACCACTTTTGGTAGGTCCAGACCACTGCAGACTGGGAAGATCCCATAAGAGCGGCACTTTCGGAGTTTGGAGTTGACCCATTCTTTCCACTTCAGGAACACAATGTATTGCATATTGCAATGTCTAGACGACTGAGTTGGAGCAACTCCCAAACTGCAGGGCTTATTGGATGTTCAAGTCGTCCAAGGAAGGAAACCAGTTAACCAGTGACCAGTGGGTCAACCGTAAGGATTTGACTGACAGTGATGAGGGCAAGATGGGGATGGGTCAGAGCGAGTACAAAACTGCAGCTCTTATGGGATATTCGCAGTCTCCAGTGGCCAGGACATACCAAAAGTAATCCAAGAAAGGGAAACTGGTAAGTCGTTGACAGGGTCATGGGTAGCTGAGGCTCACTGATGCACATGGGGAGTAAAGGCTGGCCCGTGTAGTCCGATCCAGTGGAAGAGCTTACCGGAACTGTTGAAAATGTTAATGCTGGTTGTGATAGAAAGATGTCAGAACACAAAGGTCATTACTGTTTTGGACCTAATCAATATTATAGGCAGGTGGCCATAATGTTAGGGCTAATTGGTGTATATACCCATAAGAGTACTGTATCATCTGCATAGAAAACAGATCGATAGAAAAGTCCAGGGGACGCGTGTACATGTGTGTCGGTTAGTTTATATTACTGCGGTTTATTTCTAGCGATTATTTTTCCAAGCAATTATTTGGAACAATATTTCAGTTGCAACAAGTTTGGTTATTTAAGTCACACGGACAGTTCTGCCATCATTACAGAGCATGAAAATAATTCAGCCCTGTCAAATTGTTTAAACTCACAGCTATTAATTATCCCTAGTTAGGGAAACACAAACCCCACCATCTGGACTGTTACACACAATCACTATCATTACCATGACGAGGACTCCGTAACTCAGCGGGCCTGTGCTCTGGACTGTTTCCATGTCATCGTCATTGCTGTACTCCCAGAGCACACCTTTCTCGATCACCGACCTGGTCTCGGGAAACTCGCCCTCGTCGTTCAGGAACAAGTCATCCGTGGCCTGGTTCTTCACCGCTAACGGGGAAGAAACACAGCGAACATTACAACAACGCAGCATGAACCAAAAAACAAAACAAAAAAACAAACATAACTAAGATCAGTGTTGGATAAGTTGTGATTTGGGTTGTTGGAGATTAATGAAGATAAGATAAATCAGCACCACCAGAGGCATTACTTTCTAGACGTCTGGAAACTTCTCAGGCAAGCTGGAACGAGTAAAGCTTTCAATGCCAAGAAGAGCCTATCAATAACAAGCTGTGGGAGGCCAAGCACTTGAACTCTTGAGCTAAGAGGAGGAGAGTTTTCAGGAATGAATCATTTAGGTGAAGCTTCTTACCGAGAATATGTGGGGATCCTTTAAACTCCTGGATCAGGATGTGCCTCGCTCCTCTGGGAATTTCCAGGATCTTCAGGAAACCTGAAGTGTTTATTTTAGAACGGCATCAGAAAGCTACTTATGAGAAAGCAAGTCAATTCAAAAATGTTTTTGCTGTACTAGAAATGGGAACGCATTAGAAAGCCTAGGAGATGCTTTCCATATACAGATCCAACTAGGAGCTGGAATTACAACGTTTTTGGCGCCGCACAGTTTACTCCAATGTTAGTTTTACATGATTCTGGAAAACCAGCTTTAGATGCAGTTTTAAGCCGCTAAATACAAAAACATGATTGGTATTGGTGCTAAAACTGTCTTAGTTACTGTAGGTGAAAAAGATATTTTTTAAAAATATGCATACACATTTATGTTTTTTATCAGATAAAAAGAAACGCATTTGCTAAAAACAATTCCATGGCCTTATATGTAGCGTCTGTAGCCTTTTTTGAATTGAAATCTTTCAATGATCTTACAGTAATTGTCATTCAGATGAAAAGACATAGAACCTGAAAAACTGCAAACTTGTTATGATATTACAACATGAATTTGACATGGTTACAGACACTACGGATTTTTTTCTTTTTTGATTTTTTACCAAAAAACTATTTACGCAACAATTTTTACAGGTTATATGCTTCTAGAAACTTACACCAATTTTAGTATTAATACTCATAAAGAAATATCAACAATGTGCATTTGAAATGATTATACAGTATAACACTGAAAATTTACATATACAGTAAAATCATCTGAAGTCACTTAAATGTTGCATAAACTTCAGAAGTAGCTTCTTTCGCGCACACATTTTCTGTATTATATGTATAACAGAATTTTTTTTTTAAAATCATACTGTGTTTTGGCTGAATAATCTTACATATGCAAGCATGTGCACAACATCATGTGACATAATTATCATTAGCACTTAAAGACAATTTGATTCCCGTTACGCATTAATTGGCATCATACGTACAAATTCAGAATCGACTTTTTTCCAAGGAAACTGGAAAACCCTGAGGAAACCCACGGAGAGACACGAAACACAGTACAGTATGTACAGACGGCCGGAACGCTCACCTGGCTTCCTGGTGCTCCGCGTGAAGTTGCCTTTGACGATCTTGCAGGTGGAGTTGTTCCCTCCACACACGCCGCACTTGTCTTCCTCCAGCTCGGACGCGATCACGTTATCGCAGCCCACTTTCTGCACAAACGTCAGCGAGGCCAGATTTAAAGCGTGCCTCAGCACTTTATGAACGTGTCCTTATATAAAAATAAGAAATCTAATCTACTACACTAGACTAGGGCCAGAGGTTCGTGTCCTCTTCAACCTGGGTTATTTGCTATGATCGCA
Source organism: Clarias fuscus (assembly GCA_030347435.1). NCBI lineage: Eukaryota > Metazoa > Chordata > Actinopteri > Siluriformes > Clariidae > Clarias > Clarias fuscus. The sequence continues at coordinate 4,920,899 of CM059230.1, read as the reverse complement.
GAGGCCAACTTTCATTTTCCTGCCTGCCGCTGCCCACAATTTCCAGGATATTTCATCACTGTTTAACAAGCAGAGGACTTACAGTACAAGCCAGCATGATCTTAGAGCCCCTGATTATACGTGCTCCGGTGTACATTTTATTATTTGTTTAGTTTCACTTTACTAATGACCTTGAAAAAAAAAAGAAGAAAGAAAAAAAAAACGCAATTAATCATCTGCAACAGCAGAGCACTCACTCCAATCAGGGGGAAAAAAACGTCAGGTAGCTGTGACAGAATCAAAGTTTATCTCGTGGAAGGGAAGATAAAAGGGAGAGCATAATGGAAGTAGGAAATGACACACACACACACACACACGGACCTTGCTTTTATAGGGAGATTATCCACACCAGAGTAATGTGAAGCAGGATGGTGTTATTACTATCCATTTTATCACAGTATCACAGGAGATTTCACATTTTAATCACTTAATTAACAAAACATTACACATTTTTAAATATTTACAGTTTTGGAACATCCCCTGAAAATTCTATCACTTAAACCAATATTTTTATTTAATCAATTGAAGGGTCTCTATTATGCACAATGAATTCAGATGTGTGTAGTGAGTACAGCAGGGGGCTCAGAATACAACCCTGAGGGGCTCCAGTGATGAAGGTAAGGGAGGCTGAGACACGTCTGCCCATCCTGACTGCCTGTGGTCTGCCAGTTAGGAAACTGGAGATCCACTGACACAACGATGGGCTGTGTCCCAGGTGCTCCAGCATGGTGGTTTAGGGCAGTGGTGGCTCAGTTGGTTAAGGCTGTGGGTTACTGAGTTACTGATTGGAAGGTTGGGACTTCAAGCTCCAGCACCGCCAAATTGCCACTGTTGAGCTCTTGAGCAAGGCTCTTAACCCTATCTGCTCCAGGGGTGCTGTGAGCTGGCTGACCTTGTGCTCTGATCCCAGTTTCCTAACTGGGATATGCAAAAAATTATTTCACTGTGCTGTAAAAGTACATGTGAAAAATAACTGAATAATCTTTTCTATTCTAATTTGTTAGTGGTTTTTTTATTATGTATTTTTTTATACTTTTTCACAGCACTGTGAGAACAGCCCCTCCCCCGGATCATTGCTCAGCTCTGCTGCTTTTCTGATATTTACTGTACATCAAAACCTGAAAAATGTCTTTGGAGGAACAGAGAAATGGAGGCGGAGCCTTAACAGACACACTTTAAAGGACCCCTGCGATGGGTCGGCACCCTGTCCTGGGAGTACCTTGCCTTGTGCCCTAAGTCTCCTGGGATTGGCTCCAGGCATCCCATGACCCTGTATACATACAGGATAAAGCGGTATCGACAACGACTTTAAAGGTCCTCTGGGTCCAAAATGTTAATATGTTAAAGCGAAAGTAAATTATGGGACCTTTAAATTAAAGCTACTTAAATCAAATCTTGATTGCTTTGTTTCCGAATCCAGCGTGCTTGCTGGTTAACCGAGGCGAGATAATATTGTATATTCGGATTACCTCGTTGTCCATATACTTATGAACTCGGCGGTACACTGTCACCATGGTTGGCTTTGCAGTTTTATGAGTCCGGATTATAAAGTGCTCTTTTTTGTCTGTACTCGCGATCAACAGATAAAGACGTGCCAAAAGAAATCATTAAACGCAGTCCAAAATCATTACCGCGTTTAAGTGTATACTCTTGACCTAACAGGCATTAATGCTCGCCCCGATCCGCCTTAACCTCCTCTGCCAAACGACTCCTACGCTTTTGGAAATATGAGACTAAAAGTGAACCGAGGAGGAGCCAAGGATAGCCAACTGAGATTTATTCTATTAGGTCTGACATTCTTCATTTGATAGCACTGGAGGGGATGCATTCCAGTGATGGGTTGAGAAGTGTCTGTGGTCTGTGTGTGTGTGTGTGTGTGTGCGTGTGTGTGGGTGGGTTACCTCGCACTCTCCTCTCACACACAGGCTATAGGGATCCTTATATGAGCAGCGTGTGCCATCGTGTACCATCCTCTTCATGGAGACCACATCTCCGGTTTCTTTAGATTGGCAGTAGAGGTTGCAGTGCTCCTCAGCTAGCAGAACACACACACACACACACACACACACACACACACACACGGAAAGGAAAGCATCTACTGTATGAATGGGTGCAGCTTGCCTAAATTCCATCTAATGCAAGAGCAGTCTCTCATAACACTGGTGGAAAAACAGAGAGGTCATTGCTTCCCTAATAGCATTTCCATTCGTCCCAAATGGAACCGTAGCCTTCCTTCCTTTTAACTTTCACTCCTTCCGCTCTCGAGTCTAAGACTCATCTCGCGTTCCCATCACCTCGCACAGGAATTCAAATCCCATCCAGGAAAGATCTCTCAACCCGGAATAATAATAATAACGGAACTAAACCAAATAGAACAGATATCTTAATTCACAACTCGGAGACGGCCAAGCCGCGGTTGTTCCTAATGTAAAGCAGTGATACGCTTAGAGCATCGAAAGAGAGCTTTCAGACAGACAGAGACACGGACCGACGGATCATTCTTCCCTGCTCCGATTTCGCCTCGGCGTTGCCAATTATGTAACAAAATATGGATGTCAGCTCGAAAGGAGCTGAAGTGCTAATCAAGCCTTAGATTCTTCGTTCATCACTCAAAACTACATTCGAACTTACTGAGATTATATTTCCAAAGACACAGTAATCAAACCGGACGTGTTACTGGTAGGGCGGCACGGTGGCTTAGTGGTGTGACCCTGCACCTCCAGGATGTTTCATCCGACATTTCAAAGACATGCAGATTAGGCATTAATTGGCATTCCCAAATTACTGTGTGAGTGTGTATATACAGTATATATATATATATATTTTTTTTTTTTTGCATATAAAAACACTCATAACATTTAGAAAAGACATGTAGGGCCTCTGAGTGGCGCAGTGGTAAAGAGTGGTAAAGCGATGAGAGGTACTTAGTGCTCCCACATTAATCACGGCTCTACAGCCAATCAGGGGCGTCTGTGAGCTCACGCAAGTGGAAGGAGCGGATAGCGCTGTCCTCCGAGTGTGTTACTCCGCCCCCAACGGCGCGTGAGCGAGCAAGATGCGGTCGGCTGGCGTCACATGGTTCCGAGGAAACACGTGATAGTCTTCGGCCCTTCCGACTGAGTGGTAGTAGTAGCCTTAATGTGGGAGCGCCCCCTAGTGACGGGGAGGAATTGGACACGACTAAATTTGGGAGAAAATCGGGGGGAAATCCCCCCCCTCCAAAAAAAAAGACATAAATATGAAGTAAATTGACATTAAACCTCACTTAGCCTTACTTTATGATTCCTCTCGATACCAGCTGCTTTTAAAATTTTTAAGTAAACTAGCTTCTCGCGGCTTTCCACTGACGTACATGTGACTTTTCAAAATTTCAGCTCTTACAGTGAAAATTCTTAAGGTGAAGATCTCGACATGCATTTGCATTGTTTTATGCGTTGTGCAGCTCCTGCATGCTTGGCTGATTGGATTGCTGCATAAATGAGCAGGTTTGCAAGTGTTCCGATTAAAGTGGAAGATGTACAGTACCTGAAGAGCTTGGCCTGTATATTGTACGCACTGCCACTGTGTAGCCACTAAAAATAGACTAAATATACAGTATATCTTCAAGCATTCTTCCACCAACCCTATATTATAATCAACACATGATGAAGTCGTAACTCACGATCGGGATGTTCATATGGCAGCCACTGGTGCTTGGTCCCCTGGTGCTCAAAGTGCGGATTCCACATCTTGCACTGCTCCTCTCGGAAATCGGCGAGATCCTTGTCACACTCGTCAATGTTACATAGCTGAAACTCGTAGTTGTTTCCGTAGCATGTGCGCCCTCCGTTGGCCGGGCTGAGGAAGACAGCAGAGTCGTAAAAAAGACGTGGCAAAGCACAAAACCTTTTCACGATTTTAGATCACTATCGTCTTTGATATACCTTTATCGCGTCCAATAATAATTCCCAAACCCCCCAAAAAAACATCCCAATTAGGTCTCCATTTAGAGTGGTTATTTTTAAAGGTCAAATACTTTTACCAGTTCAAGACAGGTCTCAGAGCTCCCTCAAAGAGTGTCCTTTAATGCACCACTGAGCTACTGTATGCTATGATTCTTTTTAAAAAATACCCTCACTCTACGTTACTCCTTCCCCAAACAAGCAGTTTCAGTGTCTATGCAAATGAGCTACTGCTCAGCCACGCCCACCAGAGGACAGCAGACGTGAGCAACAACAACACGGAGGGGGAGGTTCTCTTCTTACATGAGGTCACAACAGGGGAAAGAACTAACTTTACTGTTTAAGGACACACTAGAGACCAATCAATATCCAAAACTGACTAAAAAAACTTTACCATTTTCTCTAGTGCTAATCAACTGGTTCAATAGCTAACCTTCCGGCCTGCCTTTATAAAGATGCTCCTTGTGAAATCTGTCCCTATACCATGCCTGGAAAATATGCAAAGATCTAACAAGATTCAAGCCTTGCAAGAAACACAGTTGAAGGTTTGTCAACCAAGTATGAGGCAAGGCACATGCGTTTGATCCAATTTTTAATCCAATTTCATGTGATGAGAGCAGTGATGCCACAGACACAGCTCAGCATGCCACCAGCTGCTCCCTCTTCCAGAGCTCTACAGGAGCACAGACAAAATCCAGACTGCCACTAATGAAGTGCCATGCAGAAGGAATGTTCAGTTTGTTCGGCTCCGCATGGAGTGTGCATGTGAGCAAACATTTGGTCTAATTACGCTGAACAAGAGCCGACTGCGATCCCAGATATCTGACAGCCACCTTTATGCCGGGCTCGGAATCTCCACAACCGGACTACCTGAAGTGACAGTTTCAGGAACAATATTACCGTGCAACCAGAAATAATGAATTCCTCAACGTGTCCCCTAACAAAAAACGTTTCCCGCAAAAGAAGGCAGCAGTTTAAAAATGTGCACTAACATGGGGTTATCACATTGGCGTGTTCGGAAACGGACGCCTCCTCCACATGAGCGCGAGCAGGAGCCGAACTTAGTCCACTGCCCCCAGTGTCCGTCCTGCCTAAGGATGTCCGACGTCAGCTTGATACAGTGACCCTTAAAGCAGTTCTGCAGAGAGAGAGAAGATGAAAAGATGATTGTACTGTATGTGTTGATAAACAATGGTTAAGCGAACGCCAATATTCAGCAAGTGCTTGAAGACTAATATATCGCGAAGCTCTGTACCTTTCCTGTGGCGCACTTGGTGCCGTCGATGGGAGGTCCCTTCTTGGTCTTGCAGAAGAAAGGGTTCTCAGGATGGCTGCACCACAGCTGCTTGCACGGGTCGTAGGTGCTGTACTAAAAGAAACAGTCACGCTCGCATTCACACATGCAGCTTGCAAGGCTAGAATACAACCAGGACACAACCAGGTCTACTTCTGGACAAAGAGCCAGGTGTAGTCCCGATGGAAACGTATTAAAATTATTATTATTTATTATGGAAAATTATTCTTTTTTTAACCAGAAGTTTTGCGTCGATTGGAAATATTCAGCAACATTCGGAATAAATTGCATCAGTTGGTGTTATTCATTAAAATTGTACTAAAGTCAGACTCGGGAAAGGGGGCGTGGCTACCGCTTACGTGGTGTGAGTTAAAATGTCAAAATGACTGTAGAATCGCCTCCGAGTGGCGCAGTGGTAAAGCGCTCGCCCTATCATCCGGAGATCGCGAGTTCGATTCCCGGGTGATGCTGTAACCTCTCGCAGCCGGAGGTCTAGAGAGAGCTGATTGGCCGAGCTCTCTCAGAGGGGAGGGATGAGAGCTACTTAGTGCTCCCACATTAATCACGGCTCTACAGCCAATCAGGGGCGTCTGTGAGCTCACGCAAGCGGAAGGAGCGGATAGCGCTGTCCTCCGAGTGTGTTACTCCGCCCCCAACGATGCTTGAGCGGGCAGTTCGAAAAAAGACGCGGTCGGCTGGCGTCACGTGGTTCGGAGGAAACACGTGATCGTGATAGTCTTCGGCCCTCCCGGCTGAGTGGAGCGCCCCCTAGTGACGGGGAGGAATCGGACATGACAAAATTAGGGAGAAAACTCGGGGTAAAATCCAAAAAAAAACAAAAAAAAAACAAGCAGGTTTTTTTTTAAGGAAGAACAAAAAACTACCTGTAGTGCCTATTAAGACGAAATGCTGCGTACTGTTTGTTTAATCGCTAATCTTTTTTGCAATCCAATCCAGTAGCAGTGGCAGTAGCTCACCAGACGCCCATAAAATCAAAAGAAGAAGAGATAATCTTGCAAAATAAGAGACTTTTACAAGTAAAAGATACAACCGCACAGCTCTAAACATCCTGTGTATAGTAAGTACGGTCGGGTCACAGGTTCGACTCTTGGTGTCAGCGTGTTATGTGTCACTCACCGCTGTGCACATCATGTACCCCATGCCAAAGTCGAAGCGGCATTGCTCGTTCATGGAGTAATGCAGACCGGGCAGCTGCGGCAGGGACGGCCAATCGTGATCGAACGGGTCGTCGCGCATACAGTCATAGGTGCTGCAGGAAAGACATCGTCATTTTAATTCAAAAGTAATTTAATTCAAAATCTCGTAGCGTAAAGTGTAACGTAACCTCCTGGCTTGTCATTCAGTTATTCACCTACATGCCTAACATTTAATAAAGTAATAATCATATTAATTAATAGGAAAGGTACAAAGAGTGTATGTACTGTAAGACCATTTACACAATTTAATCAGTTAACGAATGAGTCAATAAACAAAAGAAACACTAATTACTCACTTACCGCTTTATCCTGCGTACAGGGTCACCCTGAATGGGGTGTCAGTGCATTGCAGGGACACACATACATACATACATACATACATACATACACGCTTATTCACGCAATTTGGGAACTCCAATTAATGTAATCTGCATATTGTTTGGAGGAAACCCTCCTAGCATCATGCAAACTCCATGCAATCAAACCCTGGGCGACAGAGCGAATCACTAAGCCACCGTGCCACCCAACATCAATCACTAACTAAGGTTGTTTTAGTTTTCTGTAGTGAGATGCATTGATACCATATTTCAGACTTGGTACATGGACATGTTTTGGTACTCGTCATGAAGTCTCGTTCATATCTAGTGTTAAAGGTTTTATTAAAGTCTGTCTTGCATCAAAATTGATCTGCATATAAATACATAACCATAGGTTTTGTATAATGTTTTTTAAGTCGTGCTGAGAATCCAGCAACCTTTCGAGATTTGTCCTACTAATCTTTTTCCTTCCTTCCATTTTCTGTTTTCTTCAGTTCATCCTTTCTGTAAATTCCCATAACTCTCCTTTACTGCCATTTCCATTTCCCCATCCTCGTCCACAGACCAGCAATCCGCTCTCCAGCTCACTAAAACCTAATGGCCACCTTGAAACCGAACGTAACAGCTTAATGTTGACACCTACATATTATCCTCTGAGTTCTGCAAGCAGTAAACTGAAGGGGAAGGCAGGAATCTAATGAGCGCGCAGTGCGAGTGGAGCCTCACTTGATGTATTTGCGGAGCTCTTGCTGGCTGCAGCGGGACCAGTGGAAGCGGTGGAAGGCAGCCTGCACCAGCGGAGCCATGATGCTTCCCATCGGCACTTCGTCTCCGCACTCGTTCCCCTGCCCGTCATGTTCCATCCCTAATCTGACCATCCCATAACACACACACACACACACACACACACACACGCACAGACATACACTTTTTAAGTGAACACATTTCAAGTTAACATGCAGTCTCGTATTTAATGGCGTTAACCCCAGAAATATTGGCACCCTTCAAGAGAATCTGAAATCGTGATTATAATATACATTACATGGATTTATTAGATTTTTTTTTTTTGATAAGATAAAAAAAAAATAGATGTGTCCATAAGAAAACCACTTGTTAGAGAGACTTATCATGAAAAAAAGGCTTCAGTTTGCAAGGGAGAATATAAAGACTGGACTTTAGAATTGAAAAAGGCCATGTGGTCAAGGCCATGTAGGATCAAATGAGTTCAAATTGATCCTATTCTAAAGTGATGGGCGTGGCAGGGTAAGAACATGAAGCGATCATGCATAGTGCCTACTTTACTGTGTTATGATGTGTTGTTGCTTCAGTCGCTCAGGTCTAGAGCCAACGAGTCTAGAGTCTAGAGTCGCTCGTCAGCTGACGACCTGAATGTACTGAACGACCAGGTTCATCACATCTATGGAGTTTTTCTTCCCTGATGGCACAGGTAAGGTTCCAGGACTCAAATTGTGAATTTAAGTGCAGGTGATGAAATTAAATATTACAGTGTGCTTTTTCTTTTGCTTGTTTGTTTGTTTCTTGGGCCAGACAATGTATACAGCATATGGCCAAAACACAGTATTGGTATTTCTTCTGTTATACATATAATACAGAAAATGTGTGGGCCAAAGAATCTACTTCTGAAGTTTCTCGAAACATGAAAGTGATTTTTTAGCTTCCCGAAAAATTTCAAGTTGCTAACTTCAGACAGAAGAGATGGAGAGATGATTTTATACAGTACGCGCCCCCAAAATGGCCATTTTCAGCGTTATACTGTCTCGCTTCATTTAAAATGCATATTATTTATATTTCTTTATAATTATTGATACTAAACTTAATGGGAGCTTCTGGAAGCATATGGCCTGTAAAAATTGTTGCTTAAATGAAAACATTCTGTGCAAAATGAAGAATTTTCCTGTAGTGTCCGTAACCACGTCAAATTCATGTCGTAATATCGTAACGATTTAGCATTTTAGAATAATGCACTTTTTTCAGGTTTATGTCTTTTTTTATGTGAAATCCAAATTCAAAAAATTACAAATGTACAATTTTTTTTTTTTTTTTTTTTTTTAATTCAAAAAAGTTACGGACACTACATAAAAGTGCATGGAAGTATATTTAGCAGGATGTGTTCCTTTTTATCTGATAAAAATAAAAATGTGTATGCACATTTACAAAAAATGAAGCAGGAGATAAGAAGCATCAAGTGTGACAAATGGTGTTATATGATCCTGTCTTGAAATTCACTTTTTCACCTAGGTGAGAGACTTTTTAGCACCGATACCATGTTTTGACCGGTAGCACTTCTCACACTTCTATACTTGTTGCTAACAAAAGGCATGCATGTAGGCGCCTATTTTTTCCGCCACTCTGTGGATCAAATCAGGTTGAAAATTCATTTGATCCTAAAAATCTTTGCAAAAAGAGCGCAAAAATCATTTTCAGGAAACTGGACTGTATTTTCACTTTCTGAAACCATCTATTAACTGACTCACCTGACTGAGGGCGTCTCTAGGCCACCCCTAATTGGAGCTCGCTTTGACTATAAACTCCTGACTGCCTGTAACATCTGGGCCTTAAGATGTCTTATAGATACATGATCATCCCTGGTGTCCCAAGCTTTTAAAAATTTTTTTTTTTTTTTTAAAAAGCAAAGCGTTGTATTTGGATGTGATCGGCGGGTGATTTTGCGTTTCTCACACGTGTCCCGTCTCGTGAGCCACCACAAAAGCAGACGAGAAACCGTCCTCATGATTCAGAGTGCAGCTCCTCACCGGGTGGCACATGCCTGTGACTGGGGCGTAACCTACAGAACACACACAGACAACGGAAAGGAAAACAGGTAAACCTCGTAGCACCTGTACTGTATAAGTGAAGTATACTGTAGGTACGACAGGTACGGTGCTCGGTGTATTTTGGTGGATTCTGTACCCTGCATGCCGGTTGGTCCAAACTCTTGTCTAGTAAGGAAGATGGCATGATCGTGATACTCTGCATCGTTCTCGTCCTCTTTCTGTTGCAGAAAAGCCCAGCGACACACGTTCTCCAGACTCTGAGACGGGTTCCCGAGCTCGATCAGTCCCATGGACTACGGATAGTGATAGTGAACAACGGAATCAGGATTAACTTAAACAGCGCTGCATCTATAATAAGATCAAAGGATAATGTAATCCGTAGCAATGTACAGTAGGTGGAATAAGTGACGACCTGTAAGAAGGAACAGGAATTGCCCGGGGCACATACAGAACAACGTGGAAAATACTGTATAAGAGTGCTTTTACATACAGTACGGTGCAAAAGTCTTGACACCCCTCATTTCTTCATATTTTGCTTCCAAAGAGCCAATATGTCTTGCATTTTTATGTAGTCTTGAGGAATACGTCTCCAGGCTTCCTGAAGAGCTTTTTGGCTCTCATTTTCAATCCAGTCCTGTTTTTTTTTGTTGTTGTTTTTTAAGCCACATAGTAAACTATGAAATATTCAAGCATTAAAAAAAAAAAAAAATCACTTAAACCAGTGAAGAACAGGTGCAGATGATCAGGCGGGTGATGAGTGGAATGGTGATGTTGGTCAAGTGGTTGGAAGAGATGAGAGGGGAAACGAGGTCGCTGCTGAGGTTGTTAAATAAACAACCAGTTTTTTCAATTGCATCTTTCGGCACTTTGCAGCCTGTCGCAGTAAAACATTTGTTCCGGTTCCTTTAATTTAATATGAAGTAAAGAGGGGTGGCTCAAAATTTGGGAAGGTTTTTGGCCAACTCTGTAGTCCAACTAGGTTGGCCAATGGTAGCCATTGTATTTATTCCCATTTTTATGGCCACATTAGGGCCTCTGGTCAATTTCCACACACTCATTCACACAATTTGGGAACACCAATTATCCAAATCTAAATGCCTTTGGACAGTGGGAGGAAACCTGGAGGAAACCCACCAAGCATGCAAACTCCATGCACAGAGAACCTGAGGTGGGAATCAAACCCAGACCCCAGACCCAGGTGGTGTTAACCACTACACCACTGTACCGCCACATACAGGATAGCAAATGACTTTGCTAAAGTCCGAACAATGCGGATTAGGTTAACTGGTGTTCCCAAATTGCCCGTATTGTGTTTGTGTGTGCTCTGCGACGGATTGGCACCCAGTCCAGGGTGTACCCCACCTCATACCCAAAGACTTCTGGGATAGGCTCCAGGCCCCCCGAGACCCTGTACACAGGATAAATCGGTATAGAAGATGAATGAATGAATCCAGTATCATGATTTAATCAGGGAGAATCAATCAATCCTTATCAATACTTTTGCAGACCTGTGAATGTTAAAGAAATAAGGAAAAGGTGGAAAGAATGAGGAATAACTGTGATGGACAGCTGAGCATGATTATAATGCTCAGGAAGGCTTACCTTGGCTGAGCAGAGCATGACGATTCGCACCAGCACCACGTTGATGTGAGCACCAAGTGAAGAATCCTGGTAGATCTCATTCACCTGAGAGCGAAGAGAGAGAGAAAGAAAAAAAAAAAATATATATATATATATATATATATATATATATATATATATACCAGTCGTACCTTTGAGTAGCTGTTTAAGTAGCCGAACGTGGCTTTGAAGCATGATGGCAGTTTGTGACCTCACAATGACCTTAGAAGTGACAGACTAAACACAGGGTCTACAGTATGTCTAACGTTAACTGGTTTAAAAACGTACATATAATTAGAATCCGGCAAAGACAGGCTAAGCAAGCGGAGACCCTCTCGGGGCTCCCGAGACAGCCGTGCTTGTGGAGCGGATATCATTTCTCTCCTCCGTGCACCTGACCCTGTCTCATTCGCCGCTTCCGTAGCCCATCATGCGAAGAAACCTGAGACAGGGTGGCGGACCGATGCCAAAACGCACAGCGTGTGGGTGTGCGAGCGTGAGAAAACTAATGAAGGCCTTCGACACACGCCGAGACTGGCAGATGGATGGCAACCCGACCAGAGGCTGCTTAAGAATCTGAGCGCAACTGGGGAAAACGAACAGAGGAGAGGAAAAAGACGACAGATTGACAGAAGAAAACATCACACAGCCGAATCATACGACAGGAATTCTGAGAAACGACTCGCCGACGCTCTCGTCGCTTAGATAACAGCGACTTGGAGACTTTTTTATTTTTTCTTGTTGTTGTTGTTTTTTTAATTTTGCTGGAAATCCGACCAAATGAGACAGCCGATAATTAGTGTCAGGTCTCATTAGCTGCACTGGAGTGGTATTATGCGGTAATTGTGGTGATCAGGGCTGCGTCTAATAAGGAAGAGAAAGTCTTCCCGGTGTTTATCGCGTTAATCAGTCGCTAAAGTTGCTTGGCAACCCTGACAAGGAGTCGAGATGGTCATGGATTGTACGGCCATCTCCAGCTTTGCATCTGTTCTCTACCACACACACACACACACACACACACACACACACACACACACACACACACACACACACACACACACAAACACACTGCAGCCTTTTACCTTTTACCCTCACACATAAGCAACAATCAGCAATGTTCCCTGCTCTCGTTCTCATTACCGCTGATTTTCTGTCTGTTCATTTTCTCACGTTTTCCGTCTCCGACATAGACGAGAGCTCACACATACACACACACACACACACACACACACAACGCTAGCAACCAGCCCAGAGGTCCCTCATTAGTGTATCTCTGTCTCTGGCCCTCGGTAGGACCCTGACCGTGTTCTATTAGTCCGGCTCCCAGCATGCCGCCGAGCAGGTAGGCAATTGACGAGCAGGAGGCCAAAGTGCCAGAAAATCATTAGGATTCGATTAATAATGCAGCAAGGGCTTCCACCGGAGCTTGTCTTCTGCCAAGCAGTTGAACGGCAGCATAAACAGAAGTGAGTCAGGATGGACTGCGAAGAGAGACACGCTGGAAGCAAGCAGAGAGCCGGAAAAACAAGGGATAATGCGACTGTGCTCGAGTGGAACTTTGAAACATTGTGTCGAGGAAAAAACAATTAAATGATAGGAGAATAAAAACGTCAGAACCGAACAAAAATGGTCCGGTCTTGCCCGCACATGTGCGCGTTGAACCTTCAGGTCAAGAGCGCTGTCAGGGAGCAGGACTGAATTTCCAGTCTCTCTGGAGCTGTCAGGAAGATCGATGGAAACGCCCGCTCTGGAAAAACCTCCGTGTTACAGTTCTACGCAACCCACCGGGCCTGGATCCTCTGCTACCTGAGGTTACGTTGAGACCGGGTTCATTCCGTTTCTATTGGACCCCTGTCATTTCGCGTAATAGATTAATATAACAAGGTCTGCAGCGACTTGCGGCAGCTTGTCCTGGTCTTTCTCACGACCGCGCAGGTGTGAATGATCGCCGAACAACTTCGACACCTTCCCGAGTCAAATTCCGAGGTGGGAAAAAGCAGCGAGCGAAACCGGAATTGCTCGGGGGGGGAATGAATTCTATTGGACTTACGATGTTCATGAGAGTCAGCAGATATTTCTGGATGTGCTCTCGGCCGTGAAACTGCACCACGGAGCAATCCACTCCCAGGAGCACCTCGATGTGGAAGATCTCGTCTTGGTACGATCGGCGAGCACGCCTGCTGCCGTTCACTTTGGGATGAAACTCTTTGGATATGGCTTCCGCTCCGGCCAGACCACCCAGTGCTGAACCTGCAGAAACACACACACACACACACACGCACACACAAAAACCACATGTGCTACTTCAAAATCAGCCAAAAATGCATGACATAGAACTGATACCACATTCAAAAGCAGCCAAGGCTTTTATTTTGAGGTCAGCGCGCGTGCATTCTGATGTAATCAGACAAATCTGCGGACTGAAAAGAAACCAAGCTGAACGTGTTATGACAAGAGACCAAAATGCATAGACAGCATTTATCAAAATATGAGCGGTTTACGAAGCCTACTACTGTATGTGAACCCCAGAACTCTTCGCAATAAAGAATTGACTTGAACGAAGGACCTCTTGTGCATATCTCATACATAGAACTCAAATTAACCAAACAATAATAGCTTTGCCATTCAGAAATATACACCATATATTAACACCCCTGCCAGGTCACTTGAAAAACACAGATTTTTTAGCTGCCTTATGGATACAGGATCATGGGCACTGGTTGAACCAAAGGCCAGGCCATCCACTCCGATCCCGGAGAAAAGCCAATGTAGCACAAATTGCTGAAAAAGTCAATGAAGACCCTGATGGAAAGGCACCAGAACTCCCAGTTTACCGCATCCTGCACCGTATGGGACTTGAGTTCAATGTTGTTGACTCGGCCTACAAATTCCCCAAATCTCAATCAGATTGAGCATCCATAGAATGCACTGGACATACTGTACATGGAGGCCCTACCCACAGCAACCAAAGGAACCCATGGACACCACATCACACCACCAGAGGTCTTGTGGAGTCAAGCCCCAAGGGCTCAGTGACACAAGTGGAACCCACACAACTCCGGGCTTAATGTTTTGCCTTTTAATGTTACGGCTGATCAGTGTTTTAAACACGTGTCACTGAAAACAAAAAGAGATAGCAAAAGCAGATGGCAGACTAAAACAAGAAATCCGTTCCAGTTCACTGATATGACTGGCCGTTAACCAGCAACACGCAATGTCCCGAAGTCATTGATGAACGTGGGAGTTTTATTGGAGAACCAGGTGTCATGTGATTATCTGGAAGAACACACAGTACAGGCTGTTATGAGGCCATTCAAGCCTGTGTTCGCATTCACGCAACCCTGATATCGAGACCGTGATGATAACGTGGGAACAGGAACGCTGACCGGAGCAATGCCAGTCGAAGACGATGACCACATGGCGTATTGTTGCTCATTTCTAAGGCAGCTAAAAAGCAGTTACTGTATACAAAAGTGATAAAATGGGCCCTTAATTAGGACATGGCTTCAAAAAAACATTGCAAAAAGAGACCTATTTTCAGCTGTTTACACTTACTGGACACTTTGTTTTTATGAAGCTTAAATTTTGATTACTTGCTATAAAACATCCTGGTGGCTGCAGTTTATTATTATTCTTATTCTTATAATTAGCCCAATTTGGCAGCCCAGCCATTGCCCATCCTGTTCCGCTCTTCCTTTAATGAGTCAGCATTCCTTCTCCAATTGGATACTAGTGCTTGTTGCCATTCAATTCAATTTCATTTGTTTAGGTCTTTAAAAAATTCCCTTGTTGCAAATCAGCTTAACGGTTTGTCTGGTGCATCCCACAGATGCTTGATCGGATCGGAATCTGGGGAATTTGGAGGCCAGGTCGGTGGCCTCGGGCTCTTTCCCTTCTGGGATCATTCCATGGATGCTCAGTCGCATTAGGGTCTATGGAATTTGGACGCCGGGTCAACAACATTGAACTCTTGCACTGGGTGTTCTGGTGCCTTTCTATCATAGCCAACACTGACTGCATTGGGTTTTCTCTGGAATCAGACCGGATTGGCTGGCCTTTGGTCTCCATGGGTATGGGTGAGCCTGAGGATGATCATGATGTTCAGTGTTGCTCAGTTCACCTGGTTATCAGAAAATAGTTAGAATGTTATGGCTGACCGGTGTATGTTTGGGTTCAACCTTACCTAATGTGCCTTCGGTTCAAGGGCATACAATGAATGAAATGATCCAATATGGCCCAATGGTGACCACTAGAAAGGCTACAGTAACAGTATAAATCATCTTTAGGTCCTGTAAGGGGAAACCACCCACTGCTTAGAGACTCAGCTAGCACTATAGTGAACACTGCTAATAAGTGTATAAGCTTATGAATACAAATTGCGTTCCAAAAAAACAAAACAACTCATATTGGAATTTTTTTTCTAAGATGAATCAGCACTTCTGCGGGCGTATTAGCATACCAGCTTGGAGCGACCATTTTAGCCTAATTTAGACTAATGCTCAGCCGTTTAATCCTATTGGTTAAGTGCTGGTGGGTCGATTTGACACCTACCGCCGATGACTGATCTATAGTACCTCGAAAGTGCAGGATCGTTTATGTAAATGCTGACCGTAAATGTGATTAAGACCGAGACGCTCCTGGCTAATAACGCTCGTTCGGATCGCAGAAGCGAAACAATGATGAATGACGAAGAGGAGCTTTGATTGCTTTGATAACGACTTCAGATCCGCGAATTCCTCGTGAACGGTCCGACTTCTCGCAACGTCTGGTCGGCACGATGTCTGCAGTGGTCTGGTTTGAACGGGTTCATCTCTTTCAGGCATCATCAATCCATCATCAAAGCAGCTGTCTGAACATCAACCGCTGCGCGCGCTATAGACGCTCCCTACGGATTCGTTGGTTTTTGCGGAACTGCTCCCAAAAAGCGATGAGGAACCGTGATTAAGTATTAAAAGGAGGGAGTGCAAGCAAATTGAAGGCTGCAGATAAGCCGGGGTTTTGGCTGATCAAGTCTCCGCAAAAAAAAAAAAAAAAGACAAGCTCGGTTCATTACACTCCTTTAAGAAAACAGCGCTGCCGGATTTAATGAGAGAGATATTCTGCATATCTCATCACAGCCACAATCTATAAAAGTGGCCACAATCTATAAAAGTGGACATCGTCCAAGCGGGCAAACCCGGTACGGGTGTCTTTACTCTACCTCTGCCTTTAAGTCAGAGCAAAGATCATGAATCAGAGTATTCACAAAGGCTTTCGAAGCTTGAAGGCAAGATTTTAAACACCTGATGAAGTCAGCAGTTTATCAGCTCAGGCCTGCAAACTGTAGGGAATTCGCACAACAACAACAACAACAACAACAACGACGACGACAACGAACGCTCTACCTGCAGCACGCTCCAGCACGCTCCCGAAAAAACCCGGCGAATATATCATCAATTCCTACTCTGGACAGCTCGTATTCTATTATCTCTCACGCCAATGCGAATAATTTCATCCAAAAAATCCTGTTATGCCAAATTAGGCTTGCGATTTAATGATTTATTTGTCTCTACATGATTTTACGCTGATCCAAGAATCTTTACTCTGATAATATAATATATTATACACTTCCCGGACAAAAACAAAAAACAAAAAACAAACACCATCTGGATTTCACTAAGCAAATAGTTAAGAGCCTTCCACTGGATAATTACTGCAGAGATGAATCTGTTTCAGCTGCAGCAAGTTATTTAACCCTAACTGATGCAAGGAGGAGCTTCTCATTTCTTAAGCAACCATGTCAGAAGACATTTCCTGAGATCATGCCAAAGACTTTGAGTCTGTTTCAGAAGGGGCGAATGATTGTCCTGCTTCGAGCGAAGAAAACATCTGTACCTTTGAAAATGAGTTAAGAACTGAAAAAAAAGCATTATTAAAACCTGGGAGGATAGTCTCGAACCATCATCTCTGATGACACGCGGTCGGAAAAACATCCTGAATGAGGGTGATGGGAGATCGTGGAAATCAATTCATAAAAAGAAGAACTAAAAAAAAGACTTCAAATGAATCCGGAATGAATTCATCCCAAGCCTGGAAGCCACGCCCCCTCACGCAAAGATGCGCTGACACCTTTTTCCAAATTTTTGTGAAAGGAAACGTAGAATCATTAATATAAAGTCGATCGCTAGTTCTCAAATCAGTTTGACATGTATCAAAGGTCACGTGATCATCTGAAGTCTTTAACGTCTATGTAATGTAAACCCAGGAAATCAGATAATCCAGACAACCCGAGCCACTGCTTTTAAACGTACAACCAGCATCGGTGTTCCTACAGTAGCATCAATGCTCCAGCGCGGCACAGGCAAACCCCACGATCGAGCGGGTATCACAATGTCACCACACTCATCATATTTCAAGGGTAAAAGGTTTCAATGCACCACTCTGTGCTTGGCCAAGTCCTAAAAATAGAAAGCTACAGAAGGGCTGGCCATGTGTTTATACAGTAGGAGCTACGCTGAACAAAAGGCTGTGTCTGCCATTACTGTGACAGCGTTATTGATAGACCCGGTTAGAACCGAATCTTAGAACACCTCGACATAGCGCTGCATGATTATGGCCAAACTTATAATGATGAAGATAAGGCTTATTATTATTATTATTATTATTATTATTACAAAAATAATGATAATAATAATAACCATCCAATATTATCGGGTACCTCGGCGTGTATTGCAATTCTGTCAGTATCATGATTTTATAAAGAAATATCCATATAGAAAGTTTGCTCCAACTTTTAATAGAATTTAGGGAATAATGCCTGCCAATGTGTGAGCAGTTTAGAGAGCACCACCTGTAGGATTATAAAGGAACTGCACCGCATTATGTAACCTCATATGCAACTATCATTGTCATCATCTATACCGCTTTATCCTGTATACAGGGTTGCGGGGGGACTGCAGGAGACTTAGGGTGCGAGGCGAGGTACACCGTGGAATCTATCACACATTCATTCAAACACATTATGGGCAATTTGGAAATTCCAATTAGCCTAATGTGCATGTCTTTGGACTGTGGGAGGAAACGTGTCTTTGGACTGTGTGCATGCAAACTCCATGCACACAGAGGTGGGAATCGAACCCGGACCCTGGATGTGCAAGACGACAGCGCTAACCACTAAGTCACCGTCCCGCCTTGTCACTGATTGTGGCATTGTTGTATTGGCGCAACATGCATTTCCAATATCAATATGGGAAGCCAAAATTGTGATCTAATCCAAAACTATATATCACCAAAACAATCTTGCCTTGTCTTGTCTTGTCTATGTCCAGTTTTAGTCAGCCTTCAGCACTGGAAGCACCGCTGTAACCAACCAGTAAGACCATGGTTTGGCATGATGAGGTTTCAACATGCGAGGTGCTTTTTGGCACGCCACGATTTCATACCCGTGCGTGACCATCCTGTCCGCCTGAACCGGTCGCACCCGTGCTCCTCTGACCTACGTTTGATCTATCTTTTAAACCGTCTCTGCTAAGACACTTAAGTCTGTACTTACAAAAACAAAACAAAGAAAGCACACATAACCAGAGGATGATACTGTGCACACACAAACACACACACACACACTAACATTCCAGAGGTCTTCAAGTATCACACATGGCTTTCGGAGAAGTCCGGGAAGATTACGTGCCAGATGGATGCGCACACACTGGCATCGAGAGTCAAAACAAAATCCATAACTTGGCGTTTCGAACAGGGCCGGCAGATGTGACCGCTCAAGCAACAGACGTCGAAAAATAAACAAGGAATAAATCTGAGCAAATTGCCTGATGTTTGGTTTATAGAAACAAGACGAAAGGCATGCGAAGGGTGTCAAGTTTTAATCACGACGAGTTCACAGCAAAACAGACAAACGAAGGCGACTTCTTACATTTTTCAGCAGTACGACTCCCACTTCCAGAGCTTTCCACAACCTCATGTGCTGCAGGGTTTTACGCCGGTAAGACGGAAAACTTCAATCTTTATCATAGTACAGAGTGAACATACAGGCAAGGCGGGAATCGAACCTCAATCCAACCCCAAAAATGGGCCCAAGAACGAAGGAAACCAGTGACAAGGTCATGGGCCTGTGTAGAATTCATAGTGCATTACAGTTTTAGTGCAAAAGAGGGGATCTAGTGAATATGAGGCGGGTCATAATGTTATGGCTGATCTTTTAAAGTACACAATTATTATTAAGTTTAATCATAGTGTTCTTTTCATGCATGATCAAAGTGTATGTGCTGACATTTGTACATCTTTAAAAGAGCACATAAATCTTTTTATTTTATTGCATATTTTAAAGGTCCCATATTTTTACAGTACTATTTCCGTAACAGGTTAACACAGGTCTCAAGGGTCCCGCAAACTGTGTGTGTGTGTGTGTGTGTGTGTGTGTACGCACTAATGCCCCACCTGAAAGATGTCTCAGATAATGCATTTGTTTTATATCTCAAACTCCCTCTGTTTAACGTCTCCTCAAGGGGACGTCGATGTGAAAGTGCCAAAACATGCAGTTCCTCGAATGACTGGCTCGGAAAACGAGTCAATCCCCATGTTAAAAATATGAAACTTTACAATAGAAATAAACATGTTTACAGCCAAAAACAAACAAACAAAGAAACAAAAACAGTTTGGGTCTCCATAGCTAGATTGCTCATTCATGATAACTACATATACAGGGTGAATATTTTATCAGTTAAAATTATATTCTAAGCCATAAAGCTTTGCATAATTAAGGGGGCGTGGCTGATTTGAGTGACAGGTGTAGTGCAGGTGCCAAACCGCTCGGCGTCTGCTCTGCTATGCATCACTTTAGCTAAACAGCTAACTGGAGTCATTTGCAACTGGAGTTCAATTAAATGCAAAGTATTGTTAGTGTATATACACACTATATATATATATATATATATATATATATATATATATATATATATATACAGTGGAACCTCGGATTGCGAGTAACGTGGTTTACGAGTGTTCCGCAAACCGAGCAAAGATTTTTAATAACATCGCGCATGCGATTCTTATTTTGACACCGAGCGACAAGTGATCACAACTGAGCCAATGATTTTTCTCTCTTGCGCTGCGGGAATTATGGGTAATCGTCTCCCCTGCTGCGTCTTAGTGCTCGTCTCCCTCTCTGTTATGTGTGCGCACGCCTAATTTGACACTGTGCCCCACACACACCGACACACACACACTTTTCTCATGTGTACTTTGTGTGTGCATGTGCGCGCGTGGGCGTAATTTTAAACCCACACACACACACACACACACACACACACACACACACACACACACACAGATCTCCCCGGTTGCACAGAAAAATGTGTAAAAAACTGTCGCGATTCTTTTCAAAGGTAAGGTGCTGGTTCATTTGTTATTTTAAATTTTTTACTTTACAGCAGTGATTCCGTTAGTCTGCTCACGCGAGTATCATTAGAGGGATTTCTTTTTTTCCCCGTTAAAACATGTTTGCATTGTGTATGTTAGTTGTGAAACTTAAAAAGCGAGGTGGGGGAGGGAGGAGAAGCTTTACTGTTTAAGACGAGGTGAGGCGCTAATTCCACACACACACGCATACAAATACACGGCGCCTGCGCGCACAAACGGAAAGACTTAAGTGTATGGATTTATTTTAACTTTTTAAAAAATGTTAAGTGCAGGTTAATTTGTTTTATTTTTACTTTATATGTTGTATTAATTATTTTTATGTATTTATTATTTTGGGCTGTAGAAAGAATAATTTGAGTTTTCATTATTTCTTATGGGAAAAGTCTGTTTGGTTTACGAGTGTTTTTGGAATACGAGCCCGCTTCTGGAACGAATTATGCTCGTAATCCAAGGTTCTGTATATATATATATATATATATATATATATATATATATGCATATGCAGTACACTATACAGTACAGTATAGTATGAATATATATATATATATATATATATATATATATATATATATATATATATATATATATAGAGTCAGCCAAAAAAATGTATACATACTTCAGAAAAAGAAAAATAGAATGATGTATATTCTATTAATATAATATTAATAATATTATATTATCATATTGTCATCATAATTTTGTCAAATATATTCATATGTAATATAATATAATATAATATCATATAATAAATGTCATATTCAAATATTTATTCAAGTTTCTCTTTTCCTGAAATGCGCATACACATGATATATACTGTATATACAGATTCAGCCAAAATAATATAGAACATTTGTCACGCATAACTTACAGCACAGTGAAATTATTTTTTTTCGCATATCCCAGTTAGGAAGCCGGGGTCAGAGCACAGGGTCAGCCAGGAGACAGTGAGGAGCCCCTGGAGCAGACAGGGTTAAGGGCCATGCTCAAGGCCACAAAAGTGGCAACTTGGCTGTGCTGGGACTCAAACCAACAACCACCTGATCAGTAACTCAGAGCCTTAACTATTTGAGCCACCACTGCCCCCAAACTATGTGATCATTGTCTGCAGGATCCAAACCTGCATGGGGACACCCCCACTGGATTATCAGTCCATCACCCGTAACCACTTGGCCCCCCCTTAGGATTTTAGGTGACAACCAGAGATCTCACAGTTGAGCCTCGAAACCACTCTTGCAGTACGTTATGTATTTATACAGTAATTTTATACACAATTTTATTCTTATACAGGCTGCAGCCCTCCTCCGAACACGCTGCTTCAGTGTCTATGTAAATGAGCTATCGCCGTGCCCTACCCCTTTAGAGAACTGCAGAGCTGAGCAACACCCTGGAGGAGGGTTTTCCCTCATATGAGGTCATATTAGCAAGGACGAAAAGTTGAAAAGTCAAACTGGTTTGGTTAAATCCAAAGACAAAAAAAAAAAAACAGGCAGGAAGTCTGTAAGATTTCTTATTATATGTTTTTGTTTGTAACATTCCAGCATTCTAACAAAGTGAGATCTTCTATAAACACAAATTTAGTGCATTTTCATTGGGGTCGTTCAGGGTAAGTGAGCTGCTGTACTGTACACCCTTTTTTTTTTCCCCACCATGAAATGGTTAAAGAAAATATTTACATCTCTCCTGATGCATAACAGAAGCATAAACACATGCACGTGCGCATGCTGCATCGACATCGACTAGGAAACACGCGTTCGTACACATTAAACACGCCACACACAGACTCCACACGCGGGCTCAGGAACATCACTCTCAGCCACAACACAGGCCCAAGAAAATAATCCTAATTACTGTGTTTTCCGTCAGAGCGCCACCGGGGCTCAGTAATTACAGCTCCGGAGCGCATCGTAGATCAAGACAAGAGTCCCGAACGAAATGGAAAGAGCAGTGCTGAGACGGCCAGTGCAGGAGCAAAAGGCCACGGTGCCATCTGCAGAAGACATTCAGGTTGTGTGTGTGTGTGTGTGTGTGTGTGTGTGTGTGTGTGTGTGTGTGTGTTCGAGAGGGAAGGTGAGGACACGCAGAAGTCTCCGCTGAAACATTGGGAGAGTGGAACAACTGGAATGTTTTCGTTTCAGGATGGGAAGATATTTAAATGAAGAACATGTGCTTCTCTCTCTCACACACACACACACACAAAACGAATGTTTCCACCACTCCACGCGTGACACCAGTGGCGACGTTCCTGGCGGCGCCCGACGCTCCTCACCCGGCTCCTCGCTCATATTAACCTTCGTTTATAAATTCATACTTATTTATAAATATTTCACAAGGCGTAAGTGAGCGCGGCAAACAGTTTCCATCAAACCGTTCCTCATTTCCCAGCAGGATCTCAAGGACTTCACTCAGCGCGGATTCAGGACACACTTAGTGCGTGATAAGTAATGAGTAAGGAATAACATTACAGGCCATGCTGTTCTATGAAACTCATTCATCCAAACTGTCCTCCTCATCCTCATCCTCCTCCTCTTCCTCCTCCATTACATCATGCTTTGTAACTGACTAGAGCTGCGTGCCGTTTTACCGAATGTCTGCGAGCATTGATGTTGCTGTTATGAAAAAACAAAGAATGAAAGCGCGTGAGAGAGAGAGAGAGAGAAAAAAAGCTTGTCATGTTACTAAGAAACCGGAAAGCACAAACTCCTCCACCCTGAACACATTCCCATGTGAGAAGACTTCTTATTACAAAGCCCTGACACTGGAGACTTGAGACTCCTTCCATAAATGTCATCTTCTCAAGGTTCACCAGATCAACAGTTATGCATGACGTTGAGGAAAAAAAAAAAAAAAAAGAAAGAAAAAAAAAAAAAACCTCCTTCTTTCGATTTCTTTTTTCTCCAATGAATTGTTATGACATCCTTCTAGGCAAGAAGAAAACAAAAACAAAAAAAAGGGAGGGGTTTTTTGCACAGCACCATGCTCAAGAAAGTTCCATTTCCTGGATTCTGATTGGCTGGAATGATTCGATTAAAATTGCGATTTTAAAAGTATGACGATTTTATACATATCCCAGTTCGGTATTACATTGTTTCACCGATTTTGTTACAACTGTAATTGTAAACATAATTCAAAACACGTTTAGTGATTAAGTACCGTAAATGTAGCTTATTACCTATAACATTGTCTATACCGCATTGTCACAATGGGGGGGGGGGGGGGGGGGGTGTAGGGGGCGGGGTTGTGGCATGGCACCAATCCCAGGAGACTTATGGACAGGGTGCCATTCCATCGTATGACACACAAAACACACTCATACTATGCACATGCAACAGGAAACCCACCGAGCACGGATAGAACACGCAAACTGCATTGCACACGGAGGCGAGAATCGAACCTGGCCGGGAATCGAACCCAGACCCTGGAGGTGCAAGGCCACCGTTGCCAATCACTAAGATGATCAAAATAACAGAATACGACCATCAGACTCCATTAAGAACCTTAAACCGAGACTAATCCTCTTGATTTGAGATCACACGAATATGATTATAAGCCACCAATAACACCAACAGCACTCAGGTGATAAAAAGTATTGACCCCGCTAAACTCAATAACCTGACTGCATCCCACTTGGCAGGAACCGGTGGTTCCTTTAACCGGACTGGAGACGTCCTGTAAGTCTTCTACATCTCTTTGGAAGAATTTTGACACACTTCTGCTCACTTAAATGAAGTAAGATCACCTTATTCCAAGTTTAAGCTCCTTCTGTGAGCTCTCCTGTCTCCAGGTGTTCAGGACTTTGACTTGCTAATTATTTTCCTCGAAGATCTCTTTGACAAACATGTGCGGAAATCAGTACTGTAGGTCTGCATGAAAAAGGGAAATAAATGTTTTATATATTCAGTCATTCGTCTCGTATACAGGGTGGTGGGGAGACTCAGGGCGTGATGCGGGGAATCCCCTGGACAGGGTGCCAATCCATCACAGGGCATGCACACACCATGTGCAGTTTGGAAATGCAGGGGTTTTTTTTTTTTTCCAAATCACTTAGAGGAAACCCACTAAGCACGGGGGAAAACATGCACACTGAACAGACCCGAGGCGGGAACCGAACCCTTGACCCTGGAGGTGTGAGGCGATGATGCTAACCACTCAGCCACCTACGTTTTACTTAATTGCATTTTATTTATATGTCTACTATATTTACTACAACAACTTGATTTGGAAATAAAAAAAAAAAATTATAATAATAAATAAAAAACTTCCAAGTGCGTAAGTTCAACACAGTTAAAGTGCACTTGTTAAATTATGCATAATGAAACTTCCAGAATTCAGACATTTCTTTCCAACCTTTTTAGGACTGCGAACCACATGTGGTAAAAATGTGACTCAGGGTTATAAACAGCGCTTGAAAAGAAATTAAATGAACTTCTCCAACCAGCAGGACCTAAACAAAGACAATTGCTTCGGTTAGCCTGTAGTTTAGCTCTGAAATGTTTACAGCGGGAAAACAAAGGCATTTTTAAAGCCTGACCTGTCCTTGTTCCCTCTGCCTCATTTTTTCCCTCAGCGAGTTTTGCCCTTCTCGCGTCTGCCAAGAAGAGCTTAAAATCCCATCAGATCTGCCACGTAGACACTGTCTGCCCGAGTCCAGGCTTGGCTGCAACATGCCTCTGCTGGATTTCAGTATGAGCTTCAGCCCCTCATTCACACTCACACTGATGACACAGATCTACTCATCCAAATCCAAAGCTGGGAAAAAAAAAAAAAAAAAAAACTATCCTACACACAAGCCTGAAGCTATTTTATTGAGTAAAGTCTGGGATGCAAATAGTGAGGTGTATCGTAATGACGCATCATGGTGTCCACTTACTACAGCATCATGGATCTAGACTACGTAAAACATCTACAAGCAGCCGTGATGGTCCTGTAGTTGAGCACTCACTCACTCACTCACTCACTCGCTCATCTTCTATACCGCTTTATCCTGTATTCAGGGTCACGGGGGTTCTGGAGCCTATCCCAGGAGGCTTAGGGCAAATGGCAGGCTTCATCCTGGACAGGGGGCCATTCCTCATACACTCACTCACACACTACGAGCAATTTGGGAACGACAATTAGCCTAATCTGCATGTCTTTGGACTGTGGGAGGAAACCGGAGTACCCGGAGGAAACCCACCAAGCACGGGGAGAACATGCAAACTCCATGCACACAGAGCCGGCAATCGACCACGGACCCTGGAGGTGCCATGGCGACAGTGCAAACGACTACAGAACTGTGCCGTCTGTAGGGGAGCAAAAGATCTTATCTTTAAATATCGCATTCTCTTCTTCTTCCAGTTAGCCAATCATGTAGGATCAGCACCATGGGTTAAAACCTGCAGATACAAGGCAAAAGCTGAAAACATCAGAATCGACATGATCTTGGTGACTTTATATTAGTCATGAAGTAACTGTGGCATGGCGTACAGTAGTAACTGGCTTGAGTATTGAGTGTTTCTGGTCTAATGGGATCTTCATCCAAAACAGAGACTCGGAATCGGGACGGCCAGACTGGATACGGTTCAAGCCGACTGGAATGTGACGGTAAGTCTCTTTACAACCCGGGTGAGCAGAAAAGCATGACGAATCATCTTGAAGAAAACGGTTGAGCAGCAACAGCAGAAGAGCACATGGGGTTCTGCACCTGGTAGCCAAGAACAAGAATCTGCACTGGGAACAGGCCGAGGGAAACTGAGATCTCACGGTTTGATGAATCTCGGTTTCTGCTGCTGGTCAGAGTCAGAATTGGGCATCGGCAGCGTGAATCCATGGACACAACATTTCACGCTTGTGGTGGCGGTGTAAGGGTATGAGGAAGGTTCTCTTGGCATCAAAACCAATCAAACCTGGAATCAGGATACTAATTATGTTACTTTCAAGTTACTTTAAAAACACCTGTGCACCTGTGATGGGCTGCGCCTAAACCTGTTGTCGCACCTCGTTCACTCCTTAGGCTCCCTGTGTAACATCCCCCCGATTAGCAATAATTAATGTTAATGGATCTGGCTTGTTAAAAATCCTCGTTAACTGTTGCTGCCGCACAAAACACCACATCTGTAATGCTTTTAAACACCACATCTGTAATGCTTTTAAACACCACATCTGTAATGCTTTTAAACACCATATCTGTAATGCTTTTAAACACCACATCTGTACCGCTTTTAAACACCACATCTGTAATGCTTTTAAACACCACATCTGCAATGCTTTTAAACACCACATCTGTAATGCTTTCAAACACCACATCTGTACCGCTTTCAAACACCACATCTGTACCACTTTCAAACACCACATCTGTACCGCTTTCAAACACCACATCTGTACCGCTTTTAAACACCACATCTGTACCGCTTTTAAACACCACATCTGTAATGCCTTTAAACACCACATCTGTGCCGCTTTTAAACACCACATCTGTGCCGCTTTTAAACACCACATCTGTACCGCTTTTAAACACCACATCTGTACCGCTTTTAAACACCACATCTGTAATGCTTTTAAACACCACATCTGTACCGCTTTTAAACACCACATCTGTACCGCTTTTAAACACCACATCTGTACCGCTTTTAAACACCACATCTGTACCGCTTTTAAACACCACATCTGTAATGCTTTTAAACACCACATCTGTACCGCTTTTAAACACCACATCTGTACCGCTTTTAAACACCACATCTGTAATGCTTTTAAACACCACATCTGTACCGCTTTTAAACACCACATCTGTAATGCCTTTAAACACCACATCTGTGCCGCTTTTAAACACCACATCTGTACCGCTTTTAAACACCACATCTGTAATGCTTTTAAACACCACATCTGTACCGCTTTTAAACACCACATCTGTACCGCTTTTAAACACCACATCTGTAATGCTTTTAAACACCACATCTGTACCGCTTTTAAACACCACATCTGTACCGCTTTTAAACACCACATCTGTAATGCTTTTAAACACCACATCTGTACCGCTTTTAAACACCACATCTGTACCGCTTTTAAACACCACATCTGTAATGCTAGTAATGTAATGTTATTGCCATTGGTAACTTCAATCAAATTACATGCATTTAAAACGTAATCGGTTACATTACTGCATTATCAGGAAACGTAATTAGATTACAGTAACATGTTATACCCAACTCTGATACATCTCTAATAAGACAATGTTTAAAATGCACATGATGTCATTCGCTTTTTTTTTTTTGATTGTGCAGAATGACAGAACACTGTTCGGAAAGTAAAAACTCCTATGCTGATGCACTTATCCTTGTTTTCCACTAGGGCTGGGATTCCATCACGGTATAATGTACGTGTGCACCGGCCAACGGGTGACTCCTCCCTCCAATACCTTTTCTTTTATTACTGCCTCAAGAAGAGTGACCCTAAAGAGCACTCAAAGCGAGGTGAGTTTAAGACAAACCGAGGTTCGACGTTTCTCCAGCTGAACCCCTGAGGCGACGTTTTGAGTGACATGTGAGTCTCTCTAAGAGAAGTTTATGACTCTCGGGTCCTTCCTCACACCTCTCACACACAGTGCACTAAAGGAAATGCACTCAAGGCAAGACACAGAGAGAGAGAGAGAGAGAGAGAGAGGCGGAAATGGGTAATGCATGTAGAGAAATGCATCAGCCCCAGAGACCTGAGCTAAGCTGAAACAGGTTTCTTTGAAAAATAAATAAATCAAAAAGGTCAAGAGTAGTCGCCAGGTTTTTTTTTTTTGTATTTTTTTATCAGAGAACTTTTTCAGTGAATTCACAGCCTTAGAAATGAATACAGTTACAGTAATTTTACATTCTTTACTATAGAATACTCTTTATACAGTATGTCACTCTAAACCCCTAATCACCCTGGCCTGTTTTATTCCATGTTTTGAGTTTTTATATGCATCAGTAACTGTAGTGGGTTCGACCCAAAGTTGCACGGGCGGCACCATGAAACACAGACACGAGGCGAGATCTTAGGGGAAAAGGGTGATTTATTTGGAATAAATAGGGGAAGGAAAGGGTAAAAGGAGGGAGGACGAAAAGAAAGGGAAGGAATGATGTGTGCACGTGCATGGTCCGAGGCAGTGCCCAGCTGGCATGCGGGCACGCGGCTGGCGGCGGTGGGCGGAGTGGCAGAACGGAGCACGCGAGGCAGCGCTCCTGCACGCTCCCTGGACGGTTCCTCCCCGCTGTCGATGGCCGGCCTGGCCCCTCCCAGCTCTCTGTGGGCGCGGCCTCAGGCGGGAGTCTCGCTCGGACGTCCTTCGGCTGGGCGGCTTTCCCGGCTGGGATCGGTGGCCTTAACGCTGTCCTCCTCGCGGCCTTTTCCTCTTCGGCGGCGAGGACGCGAAGGCGGGCTCGACGCGGGAACGAAGGATGCCACGGGAGCTCGTGCAGCTCTTTCAAATCAAAGAGATCAAAGGGGCGGAAATCCAATGTCCTTTTCAAGTCTCTGGGGCACGTTCCACTTCCCCACTCGGATGCCACTCTCGAGCTCCACCGCGTTACGCTCTTCTCGGACCCCGGACTAAACTCCGCGCCTTGCTTTTATAATGCGGAGCAAGCCCGAGATCCTATTAACGTTAATCAGTGCCAGCCGGCCCGCATAGGCGGTCCCGTCCCTTCGCACACCTGCAGAAGGGGTGCCGCCTACTTAGGGAGCTTACGAAGTGAGCGAGGGGCGATAATAGATTTGGGCGCACGCCCTTCACAGGCGCACGCCGTGACAGTAACACAGCAAAATACACTGATCAGCCATAACAGTATAACCGTTAACAATCCTAGGATGGCTCTGGCCCCTCGGGCGTGGCTCCACAGGACCTCTGTTGCGAGGCAGGGCGGGGCCTCCATGGATTGGAGTGGTTTGTCTAGTACATCCCGTGGGTGCATGATCAGATTGGGATCTGGGGTGCTTGGAGACCGGGTTCGACGGCTCTGGGCCACATGAGCGCTGGATATTCTGGTGCACGACAGCACTGACTTTTTTTTTCTTTTCTTTTTGCAGCATCACTGATCTTGATTTGAAGACGGATTTGGGTCCAAAAAATTTTAATTCAATCATTTTTGTCATTTCTAAGAGATGAGATCAATGAGCAATATATTTTCAGATATAAACAGCCAAATATAATTTCATAATATCTGGTTCCCACTATCTCTTCTTGATGCTTCAGCTGCATTTCCGAAAATTCTTGAACATACCGTATTAGTTGAAACTTTTTTTCATGTATGGCACCATCACATTATGATAATTTTTTCCTGTTATTTTTTTTTTTAACTCACTAACACTAAATCTTACTATTAGATGTGGTTTATTCGATTCAGATGTGACAAAAATGTGTCGTGTTTTTACAAGCCAACAATTCTTACATCACAAAAGAGATATATTTGCATACTGTTTGCATACCAAGCTGTGATTGGCCCACGGTTACAATGAACATGTGCAACTCACATGAAGCTGGCCACAACTATTTGGTGCTCTGAATGTTAGACGATATCTGAACTCATAAAAATAACAAATAGAAAGTGACTTTCTTATCCGTGAAGTGGCAAAGGAACCTCTTCATATTTCTCATTAAGTTCCACCTAAAATATTACTTGAGCGTTGCAGCACAGCTGTTAATGTGACTTATCCATCGTCCATCCATCTATTTTTTCTCAGGACTTTTTCCTCCTAATTTTCTCCCTAATTTAGGGTTAGAACTAATTCTTATCTGGCACTACTTAAGGCACTCCTCTCTCAACTACCAACCAGGCAGGGCAAAGGCAGATGTTTCGACCAAGACGTCAGCCTACCACATCTTTTCGAAC
This sequence comes from Clarias fuscus, assembly GCA_030347435.1. Taxonomy (NCBI): domain Eukaryota; kingdom Metazoa; phylum Chordata; class Actinopteri; order Siluriformes; family Clariidae; genus Clarias; species Clarias fuscus. The sequence continues at coordinate 4,890,432 of CM059230.1, read as the reverse complement.
CGCTTGCTCGCACACCGTCATGAGCGGTGTGGCACACTCGGAGAAGCGTGCTATCCGCATGACCTCACAAACACAAAGTCTCCTGGCTGGTTACAGCATTACATGGGGTTCGAACTTGCTATCCCCAGATAATAGGGTGAGCTTGTTACTGTGCCAGCTGCATTACTGTGCCGGCTGCGAGCTGTGGCACTCAGGGGTCCCCATCCATCCATTCATTATATATACGACTTACCCTGTGTAGAGTCACAAGGGGTCTGAAGCCTATCCTGGGGAACTCGAAACACAAGGCATGGTACAGTATACCCGGGATGGGGTGCCAACTCGGCACAAGGCTCATGCACGTGCACATAAACTCAATCATTCACTAAATGTAAATTGGAAATGTCAATCAGCCTACATGCATGACTTTGACTCTGGAGTAACCAGAGAAAACCATTTTGAATCCTCATCCCTGGAGGTGTGAGGCGACTGAACATTTCTTAACCGACCATAACCAATGGATATATATATATATATATATATATATATATACAGTATACCCCCTGTCGATTTTCTCCCTAATTTAGTCGTGTCCTATTCCTCCCCGTCACTAGGGGGCGCTCCCACATTAAGGCTACTACTACTACCACTCAGCCGGGAGGGCCGAAGACTATCACGTGTTTCCTCTGAACCACGTGACGCCAGCCGACCGCGTCTTTTTTCGAACTGCTCGCTCAAGCATCGTTGGGGGCGGAGTAACACACTCGGAGGACAGCGCTATCCGCTCCTTCCGCTTGCGTGAGCTCATAGACGCCCCTGATTGGCTGTAGAGCCGTGATTAATGTGGGAGCACCAAGTACCTCTCATCCCTCCCCTCTGAGAGAGCTCGGCCAATCAGCTCTCTCCAGACCTCCGGCTGCGAGAGGTTACAGCACCACCCGGGATTCGAACTGGCGATCTCCGGACGAGAGGGCGAGCGCTTTACAACAATGGATGTTTTTATTCTCCTATACCGGCATGCATCATGCTTCTCTCATCATGAAACATGTCACGAGCTAGATTTGAGCTCCATTAAGCAAACGTTACACCCCCGTAACTCCTGATTTTAGTCTAACCCGCTTGAGTCGCTCTAAAACATACTGTTGCCACAGTATTTAAATAATTTGCTATGAACGAATACGGCTGAGGCGCTCCGGCCACATTGCCGAACTTTTGCAAGTCAGCTAATGAATATTAATGAGCACCGAGAGTCTGCTCCTTAATATTAACGACGTGTGGGTGGCATCAGCAAAACCAGTTGAAGATGCTGAGGAAGTCATTCTACTACAGTTTATTAAAGTACCTACAGCAGACTTTTCAGAGTAAAGCTCGTGCTTTGGGATAACGTGTATAATATTGCGTGCTTGCATTTTGGGTAAGAAACGTCTGGTTTGTTACATTCTTGCTTCGATGTCAACATGACGTAATCAGGTATAAAGGTAAAAAATATACAATTTTATAGACATTACTAATCACTAGGACTTTATTAAGAAACGTTAATCCAGCTGTTGCTGTTATGGTTGTTCATAGGCATTCTCATTTAATCCATGTAAGGGTGATTAAGATCTAACATATGAAAGCCCTTTAATATTCTAAACCCTTTGCCCGGAGACGTTCCTGTCTTTCTTTTAAGGCTCGATGAAAAGCAAGAAGCCAGAGAGATAAATCTTTTGTCGCAAGGCATCAGCATGAGCTCTGAGCACTGAGTCCTGACCTCTGGGGTGAAAGTAGTCTGCATGACTGATGGCTGCTTTCTTGATGTCAGACGAGCGGTAGAGGATGTGATGTCGGCCGGATCCACCCTCCTCCTCTCCTGTCATGTCGCCTCCTCTCTCCAGTGGCTCGATGAAAAACTCCTCCTGACCCGCGCGGATCATACCCGCCTGACGGGAGAGACAGAGACAGAGACAGACAAGGAGCCGGTGAATAAATAAAAGAGCGAGATAAGGCTGAAAAGGAAAGAAAGGAACATTTCATTCAGAGACGGGTACAAAGCTTGCATGTAAAGTCCATTAGGTGAAGCGGCTAGAGCGGGCTATTTCCGTAGGATCGCTATATCATATTTTCTGCTGCTTTGGAAGAAACCCGAGCTTCGCATCGATCCGTTCTGTCTTCACCTAAATCATGCGTGGAGGCAGCAGCCATCGTTAAAATCTGCACTGCTACTGTACGTGCTACGGAGCAAAAACCAAGCCGCGCTAATAGATTCCCGAGAAGCTGTCACTGTGTCGAATTTAAGCTCGCCGTGTTTACACAATTAAAGCCGAACAGGTTGTCAAAGACAAGAAGAAAGAAACCCAAGCCAGGAACGAGATCAATACGGATGTCTTCGACTGAAGAACTGACGAGCTGATATACCTGCCTGCTCCTGTCTGGCTCTGCTTCTATCTAGTTGATGGTGGATATCTGAAAGACATTTGAAGGCATACTTGACTGCCTGAGGCACCAATGGACAGAACCAAAGGGGAAAAAAAAGAGAGTAATACAAAGTGACTAAACGACAGATAGACTATCCTGTGGGACACACTGATCAGAGCGCGGACTCAGAACCTACACACTCCCCCCTTACTTTACCCCAGATCTATCAAGTCAGCTTGGTCTGGATTAGCGTTCGAGTTTCCGAAGGTGGAACTCTTAATGTCACACCGGCGATTCCCAGCATTTCCAGGTCATCGCTAATAACTCGGAGAGAGAGAGAGAGAGAGAGAGAACGTCGAGCAGGCCGCTGAGCTAGCCGTTTACCTCGGGCTCACAGAAATAAATAAATAAATAAATAAATAAATTCGAATCGTCCACCGAAATCTGTCCCTTCCTCCTTCCTCGCTGTCTTCCGCGTCCCCTGAGGGTTCATTATGAAGGAAATGGCCGCACGCTGCATAAACCGATACCGCTGTACTCAGGTTCAGCCTTCTGCACCGACAGTATCTGTCCTGCATCAGAAAGATGTGTTGTCTTCATCACCAGGGAAGGTTATAACACTACAACTACTACTACAAAGTGCCATCTTAAGATCCTTTAAAGAAACCGGAATTTTAGCATCACTGGCGTAAACAATTAGACGCTAGCTGCCTGTAGTGGAAACATTAACGCTAACATTCGAGTTACAAACTATCAAACATGAATTCGTGCATGTTCAATCGCTGACGTTCAATCACATGTGCGGATTAATTACATTGTCACACGCGGACAGCGTACGTCAAAGGATGTCCGAGAGGAAGCGTGAAAGCAGCGGCGATGAAGCGGGTACTGCTAAGAAGCGGCAAGCGATAACGATGGAGACAAAAGTGTAAAAATGAACGATGTGTGGCAGACATCGCTCGTTCTTTTAACATGAATTGTTCAACCATGGACACGACTCTAAAGGACAAAGACAAGGTCATGAAACATGTTAGCTTTATACTGCGTATAGCCAATTGTGTTAGTATCCTCTAGTACCTAAACAATGTTTGTTGGACTTACGGACAAACTGGACTTACAAACGGTGTCTCATAACGGAATTTGTTCGTATGTCGGGGACTTACTTTACTGAATTTTTGGAGAGAAATTACATAATCTTTACTCTGTTACTGTATATTAATTGTAGCACAAACTCAAATGCACGCGCTAATAGCTTAGTCAGTATTAGCGTGATTCCTGTATGTCTGAGAGAGTGGAGACACATGAGCATCGCCGACTCACTTTATCAGCTAGCTTCAGCTTCACTCTGATAAAAGTCAGAACTTTGTGCAGAGATATCAGCATTTCACAACTCAACATCCAAGCTGCATTTATGTACATGAACAGGTTAGTCATTAGCTAGCTAAGGTTTCATTAGACTAGCTAGCCAGACCTTTTGTTTTCAAAATAAAAGTTCAAAACTTCAGTGCGTTTAGCGGTAGATGTCATCACCTGTTGTGTTCCAGGTCCTGCTACAGCCTATGGAACTTTGACTACCATGACGTCAGTCTCAACAGTGGACAGTGGAAGGACAGTTAATCGACAGAAGGCTATTGCGTATTTTTGTTGATAATTACATTTAAAGTGTATTTTGGAGGTGTTACCTACGAAGCAATTGACCTAACGATATAACTGAATATGCTTGTTGTGCCGTATGCACGGGCGGAATCTTTTAGGGTAATAATATACAGTATTTGCCGAAACAATGAAGCAGCTTGAGGAGCGGCAGCGAGTTGACCACAGACTCCATTCGCAGGTAATGGTACAGTAGCATGCGGGCATCAGGATCTGCACACGGGCGGAGCCACAGTTAAAGAATAGATATAAAACCGAGCCATAATCCCATTTAAGGACAAGATAGAGGAATTCTATTGGGAGGTAAAGTACAGTAAATCACAAATACAAGCACTTCAAAAACCCACACCCTTAGCCTTTCTGGACTACAAACAAGCAACGTCAGACAATAGGAAAAGCATCTTTGTCCGGTTTGGTTTAATACCGGCGGCCCGCATCGTTTACAGAGTTTGGACCAAAGGCAAGACTATTACAATGTGCTAGGAAAAATGTCTCACGTCACCTTTAATTCACTGAAATAAAAGCTAGATCGGTCATTCCGAGTCATCTGACTGCTTGTGCTCATAGCTGGAAAGTCTATAAACTGACACCAGGAGTTTTAACACCACACTTGTATAAGTTTAAAAGGTTCAGAGGATAAATTCTTTCCATCAGGAAGGCTTGGGGATGGAGCCAAAATCCTGCTAACTGAAATTACAGTCCATCATCAAAAACGAAAAAAGAAAGAAAGGAAGAAAGAAAAAAAAAAAAACCCTAAATGAAAAAACACATTGTAGTGTATATATACGGTACATACTGCATCTATCCATCTACTGTACTTCAGCTATCTGTCACTGTGGCTTCCGGGCATGTAAAAACCATTAAACACAGCATCGTTAATAAAAAGGGTTTCGCTTGCTGTGAGTTACCAGGCATGACAAAAAACAGCACAGGCTTTCCAACAGAACAAGCGGGGCCGGCTGTACCGGCCAACACCAGTGCGCCGGGTCCAAGTGCGCTTTATCAGGAGTCATTTCCTGCCAGCGCTGAGCCGAGCACGCGAGAAGTCCGACTAGGCGGGGAGTGGAATGAGAGCGGTTATGTTTCCGAAGACTTCAGGAAAGTTTTTTTACGAGAAAGCCAAAACGGATTCTGCTTTGTGTGTGTGTGTGTGTGTGTGTGTGTGTGTGTGTGTGTATTTGTCAGCCTGTTGTGTTAATGGACTTGTCTGCACTTTTACAAATGTCATGTCAGCACTGTCCATGCTGCCTGCGGTGTCTCGAGGTGCTGAAGCCTGAGCCTTGCCCGGGAGTGAGGCTGGAATGCGGTCTTGAAATGGATGTTATTCATAGAGCACCGTGCACACACACACACACACACACACACATGCACACTCACAATCACAATCACGCGCCCACTTGCACCCATGTCCATTTAATGGGTCGGTTTTAGGACGCGAGAGAAAACCAGAAATGCCCGACGAACCTCGCGCTAACCCCGGAAGAACCGCTGAAACTCCACCCAGCAGGAACCCAAGCGCTAATGTATTTACTTTCATTTATTGCCGTTTTTTATGTCAAATGAGAGCGTCATGACCAGACAGTCGAGTCCAAGCAGGAAACGCTTCTGAATCTCCAATGATGATAAGAGAATCATTCCAAAGACAATATTTACTGATCTTATCATGGTGCCAATCCATCACAGGGCACAAATACACACACTCATTCAAACACTACGGGAAATTTGGGAACGATAATTAGCCTAATCTGCACATCTTTGGGAGGAGAGCAGAGAACTTGGAGGAAATCCACCAAGCACGGCGAGAACATGCGAACTCCATGCACACAGACCAGAAGCGGGAATCGAACCCGGACCCTGGAGACGCAAGGCGACAGTGCTAACCATTCGCACAAGTCCCGGTTTGATTTGAACAGCCCTTGTACAGTAAATGGTATGCGTCTGGGTTACAGATTACATCTGCTACAATAGCTTAAATCCTGAACAGAAATAACTGAGCCACTTTGGTCCTTAAAACTGTTCTTGATAAACATACTGTAACTAATGCATCACTGACGGCTCCAGAGCCGTGACTCACTCACTCCATTCATTCACTCTACTTGTTTTTTGCAACTGAAAACTTGAAACGATGATGATTTTAATGATCATACATTACTGTATCTATGATACTTCATTCATGTGTAGATTCCAGGGGCCTCAAGACTACCGCAGGGAACTTGGGCAACGAGGTACACTCTGGATTGGGTGCCAACCTCAACCCACCACAGACACAGTGATGGAGAAAACCAGATGACCCAGAGGAACTCCACCAACGCATACACTCAGGCTAGAGGCAGGGTTCAAACCCCCAACCCTGAAAGCTCTAAGGTTGCAGTATTAATCACTAATCCACCATGTCACCTGTTCTATGCCACATTCATAACAAAATTGGGGAATAATTAGAAATATTGAACATCTTGTAACCCAGAATTAGACAGGAGTTTAGAAATTAGCTCAGACATTATGGACATTACATGACTAGAGAAATCTATATACAGTGACAGAGTTCTCCAGAGCTGAATCCTGATGCATGATGGAATGAAGGAAGAAGCAGTCAAGAACCCGTCTCTAGTACATGATGTTCAGGAAGCAACCAAGCAGACATGGACCGAGCGAGCGACACCGCAGTGCTGCAGGCGTCTTTGTGACTCTACGCCCAGCCGGATCCAGCAGGTTTTAAGCAATAGAGGACTTCATAGTTACAAATTCAAATCAAATTCAAATTTAATGGCACATAAACAACCAAACCCAGTATATGAAGCGCAATCTAAAATTCTTATTATTCTTATAATAATAATAATAAGAAGAAGAAGAAGAAGAATAAACATAATAAATGTTATTCAAAGTATTATTATTATTATTATTATTATTATTATTATCTAAAATTCTAAAAATCTAAAATTCTTATTATTCTTTTAATAATAATAATAATAAGAAGAAGAAGAATAAACATAATAAATGTTATTCAAAGTATTATTATTATTATTATTATTATTATTATTATTATCTAAAATTCTAAAAATCTAAAATTCTTATTATTCTTATAATAATAATAATAATAATAATAATAATAATAATAATAAAAAACATAATAAATGTTATTCAAAGTATTATTATTATTATCTAAAATTCTAAAATTCTTATTATTCTTATAATAATAATAATAATAATAATAAACATAATAAATGTTATTCAAAGTATTATTATTATTATTATTATCTAAAATTCTAAAATTCTTATTATTCTTATAATAATAATAATAATAAACATAATAAATGTTATTCAAAGTATTATTATTATTATTATTATCTAAAATTCTAAAATTCTTATTATTCTTATAATAATAATAATAATAATAATAAACATAATAAATGTTATTCAAAGTATTATTATTATTATTATTATTATTATCTAAAATTCTAAAATTATTATTATTCTTATAATAATAATAATAATAAACATAATAAATGTTATTCAAAGTATTATTATTATTATTATTATTATTATCTAAAATTCTAAAAATCTAAAATTCTTATTATTCTTATAATAATAATAATAATAATAAACATAATAAATGTTATTCAAATTATTATTATTATTATTATTATTATTATTATCTAAAATTCTAAAAATCTAAAATTCTTATTATTCTTATAATAATAATAATAATAATAAACATAATAAATGTTATTCAAATTATTATTATTTTGATTGTTGTTATTTAAATTGTTAGTTAATAGTTGTTTAAAAAATTGAGAATGCCATTAAAATACCAAATTTCACTTTTATCTCAATAATTTTGAGCATGAAGAAAGATATGGGGGGAAAAAAAAAAACTCGAATAACAAAGTGTTTCTCCATTCTCCTGTTCTCACTGGAACCAAAAACCTATTCCGAGATCACGTATGGAATGGGAATACACCCTAATTTCATCACACACACACATTCACTGCTTGGTGAATAAACATTCCACCAAACGGCAAGTTTGTGGTTGTGCGAAGAAACCAGAGAACCCAGAGGAAACCCGAAGCACACAAACAGAAACCTGAGCTCAGGATCAAAAACCCGAGACTTTAAGCTTCGAGCCGGAAATTCCACTATACCGCTTTATCCTGTGAACAGAGGGCCTGGAGGCGATCCCAAGAGGCTTAGGTCATGAGGTGGGGTGCAGCCTGGACAGGGTGCCAATCCATCGCATATTCCGATTTTGTTCAAACAGACGCCGCATCATCAGAGGACCGATGCAAATAATGAAAACTAAAAAGCTGAAAAAATCTAAAAAAAATCTGTGTGTGTGTGTGTGTGTGTGTGTGTGTGTGTGTGTGTGGTTGAGCGCCATATAAACAAGACTCCTCTTAGCTTATAACCCAGCAGGCCAGCTGTTTAAAGAGCGAAGCCGCGATCTATAGCGCAGATAAACAGCAGTACGCCGTTTGTCTGTATATAATGATACATAAATACACTCTTACTCACACTGTTATGGCAGCTCACATCGACTGCCACGCTTAATTACTGCTATTCTTAACATACCGCGTCAAAACATTATTTTGTTTGAGAGATCATTTGATAATGAAAGCGCTGGAAAAAAATCCTTGACGAGGGTACATATATTTTCCGAGAGCGTTTCCTTGCACGCTTTATGACGCTGTACGTTACACAATTAGAATATAAACGCGGAAAATGGGACAAGACTCTTCCTCCCAGTACAAACCAAACCAGTATAAGCAATGCTCATGATTTAAAGGCGACCAGTTCTAGACAGAACTTCAATGCAAATGAAAAAAAAAAAAAAAAAAACTTTTATTATTTTTTTTTTATTTTCCCCCTAATGTGACCTCACTGAGGACCCTGCCTTGTTGCTCAGCTCCGTTGTTCTCTGGAGGGGCGTGGCTCAGCATTAGCTTGTTGACATAAACTGAATCTCATTACTCTGTGACCCGTTTGAACTTGTTAAGGGAATGGCAAAATACGGGACCTTTGATTCACCAGAGCCCCCCAAAAAATCGATATTTAATTACTCAACTATAGTTTAAGCGGACAGATTGTTAAGCGCCATCGATTGTTTCATTAACCGTGCAGTAGGGGTGTAATGCAATCACGTTATCTGTATCTGTCTGGTGGACAAAATATAATCTCTTATCGTATTCATATTTTAACAAGAAGATTGAGAGCATGATCTGTATTGGAAGTATAAAGAAACAAACATTTTGAACATCTGTATTTGTGTTGATATTCATTTGACTCATCTGTTTAATCCACATAACCTGTTCATATTTGTTTCCATCACTATTGCACAGCTCACTATCTACATTTCTATAGCAGTCTAACACACCACGCTGTCTAAATAATAACCCAAAACAAAACCTGACTTTTCTACAACACTTGATCTACACATGTAATACTGTATATGAAATGAGATTGATATTGAAAATGCTTTTTGTGAAATAAATAGAATGGTTTCAAAATGTGCACGACTTGTAACTGTATCTATCGCTAGAGACTACCACGAGGGGCGTTCAAGTCAAACTGGGACGTTTCCTTTATTCTGTGCGACACTGATCGACATTCACAAGACTTCAAGTACAGAATGGTGATGAGACTCTTAGCCTGAATGAAGGTCCTGGCCGAGGTGGCTCAGAGCGCATTCAGGAAAAAGTGGACTGGTTTGATCTGTAAAATCATTCTGTTTTTTTTTAAGGCCGATGGATGACCTCATACTGCCTTTCACAACAACTGCACATTACTCCCACATTCCGTGTACATTTCTAAATGTTCGGGTTATTAAAGGAGTTCCTGGGAGGCCAGCGGGAAACTGGTGTCCAAGCACTAGTGAAACGCTGGGATTAGCGCATCAATGTACTGTAGCAGGGGATTATATAGAGGAATAAAGCACGCTTTACTCTTACTGTATACCTGCGTTCTGTTCTGTATTCTGCATGATCCAGAAGTCCCGGTTTGACTTGAACACCCATTGTAAGTGTAAAAAAACAAAGAAAAAAAAAACAAACAAACATGATTTTTAAAAAAGTTCTTCTTTGCAGAATCTGTTACTGTTTGTTGGTCTTTTTTCTTTTCAACTGACAGACATTTACTCTCCAAATATTATAATAAGCCCAAGTCATGTGACTATGTATTACTTATGTATAGAAAAGTAAAAAAAAAAAAAAAATAAATCTGAATAAATATACATATTTCAATATACATAGATTTTAAAAAAAAAAATCACTTTAGGAGGATTTGTAATATTATAAAATATATATTTGATATTACATTTCTTAAATATATAATATCATAAATAAATACTTTAATCATGATTTAAACATTCAGCCATTACAATGATCACATGTATTGTTTTGCTTTGGTGTAAAATATTAACTAAATACATTTTGATCAAATAAAAATATCTTTCTCCATGTTACGCCTTAACGACGACGATGACACTTGGCAACAACCGGCATAGCAACGACGCAGCTCATGTCTCATGTATGAAAGCTCAAGCCCGTCCACATTCCCTTCGTGTCTTCGTCACTGAACAGAAATAGATCATTAGGCCTTAATTAAGGGCTCGGTTTAGCCAAGATTTTCTTTTTTCGAACGATACGCTTAACAGCGACTACACGCAGCACAGCCGTTTACTACAGACGTGACCTCGACCGATGTACGCCGTCGTCCCGAGGCTCAGCTGATCCGGCTCTGAAAAGCGTCCTTTCTTGGAAAATGATACATCACGGTCCAGCTTACGTTTTTTTTATTGAATCACTTCTGCATTCCAGATGAGAACATTTTTCCGTGACTGCAGGCTTGGAATGAAACTTTTTTTTGAGGTCATGAAGTTGATAGTGATGATGTATTGTTGTGCAAACAACTTATTATTTAACGAATTCCTTTCATGAGATTTGTCTCCTTTATTATCACAACAGCGTCTTCCTCGAAGCAGACCTAACAGCTGGATCCAGATGCTCGGCATGCATATGGGAATCATTTTCAACATCAATATTATGATTCAATTACAGTATTTGTTCATTTCGTTGCCTTATACCTGACTATTAATTACGCGGCTGTTTCATTACTGCAACAATAACCTTAATTAAATTCCGTAAAGACAAACAACCTCAACAACCTCGTGCATATTATTTCTGCCGTGTATGAGTCATGCTAGCTTCGGTTCATGTGAACCGATGGATTTTCCAATCTCTTATGCATTGAACGTACTATCTGTGCATGAAAGGCCAGGACCGACATGTTATTTCAGCTTGCATTTGGACATTTCTTCCAAAAATACAGCTTAAACCCATTTACCTTCTCGCAGCCCTAAGAACAGAGAGAATGGGCAGCTAGCAGAGAGCACGGTAAGGGTTCTGGGAAAGCTAATGCTGGAGCGCAAAGGTCAGGCCGCCCTAATCTACTTGCAATATGAAACATAATACAGAAATTCAACTTGTATTTGATGAAATAATAATAACAATAAAAAAAGAAGAAAGAGCTTCAAAGCTTTGGGAAGAAAACATAGATAGACAACAAAGGTTGAATTTCATTTGATAGAATAGGATTGTGTGATAGAACAATGTAAATCTCTGTACATGATTTTACACTGCCACCTTATCCAGTGACATTTATCTGAATGATCTTAAACATATTTTGCACAGGAACTCGACAATTTAACACCGGCATACATGATAATACATTTAAAAATACTCCAATAAAGTATCATCTCATCTTCTACTCTATACCTCTTCACCCTGTACACAGGGTCATGGGGGACTGGAGCCGAACCCAAAAGACTTAGGGCTCGAGGCAGGGTATACCCAAAATGGCGTGCCAATCCATTGCAGAGAACGCGCGCACACACACACACACACACACTACAGGCAATTTGGTAACGCTAATTAGCCTAATCTGTTCGTCTTCGGACTGTGGGAGGAAACCGGAGCGCCCGGAGGAAACCCACCAAGCACCATGCAAAGTCCATGCACACAGACCCCGGAGGCGGGAATCGAACTCATGTCCTTGAGATGTAAGGCGACAGACAGTGCTGACCACTAAGCCATCAATTATGAAAGTCACAATATCAGAAGCCCCGCCCCTTCCCCCCCCCCCCTTCCCTCATCTCACGCTCTCTCTCAATCCTCAGGACTCACAGGGCCCCCCCCGTGCTTTCTAGAAGAATGTAAATGGAACATTGCTGGGCGATATGACCGCAAATCAATATTACAATTAATTGAACATTTGACTTTGATTATGATTAATGGACGACCTTTGTTTTATATCCTCATAGCTCACTGACAGGGTTTTCTACTGTGAATATGCTCAACTGTAAAAGCTGGGAGAAGTTTTTCTCAGAGAAAAGATCTCCGCCATGTTGTAGATTGGATGAGGCAGGGTCATGTGACCACACATGCGGGGGTATGTTTTTCAGGGGACAGTTCATGAGCACACACAAAGTAGGGGAAAGTATGAACAGAAAAAAAAAGGGCAAGATTACATTGATTAGAACAGGGGTACTACATTAAAATGTATGAATTCAAAATTTTTCGAGCCGAGGTCCGAATGTCATGTTTGTGTTAGGATTCAGATCTCCATATATGCAGTCAATGTAAGTCTATAAAAAATAAGCAATTAAAAATGTCCATAGCAGTACTCCATACACTTCAGCATCCCATACAGTTCAGTACTCCATACACTTCAGTACTCCATACAGTTCAGCATCCCATACACTTCAGTACTCCATACAGTTCAGTACTCCATACAGTTCAGTACTCCATACACTTCAGCATCCAATACAATTCAGTACTCCATACAATTCAGCATCCAATACAATTCAGTACTCCATACAGTTCAGTACTCCATACAGTTCAGTACGCCATACAGTTCAGTACGCCATACAGTTCAGTACGCCATACAGTTCAGTACTCCATACACTTCAGCATCCAATACAATTCAGGACTCCATAAATTCAGCATCCCATACAGTTCAGGACTCCATACAGTTCAGTACGCCATACAGTTCAGCATCCAATACAATTCAGTACTCCATACAATTCAGCATCCCATACAGTTCAGTACTCCATACACTTCAGCATCCAATACAATTCAGTACTCCATACAGTTCAGTACGCCATACAGTTCAGTACGCCATACAGTTCAGTACTCCATACAGTTCAGTACGCCATACAGTTCAGTACTCCATACACTTCAGCATCCAATACAATTCAGTACTCCATACAATTCAGCATCCAATACAATTCAGTACTCCATACAGTTCAGTACTCCATACAGTTCAGTACGCCATACAGTTCAGTACGCCATACAGTTCAGTACTCCATACACTTCAGCATCCAATACAATTCAGGACTCCATAAATTCAGCATCCCATACAGTTCAGGACTCCATACAGTTCAGTACGCCATACAATTCAGCATCCCATACAGTTCAGTACTCCATACACTTCAGCATCCAATACAATTCAATACTCCATACAATTCAGCATCCAATACAATTCAGTACTCCATACAGTTCAGTACTCCATACAGTTCAGTACGCCATACAGTTCAGTACTCCATACAGTTCAGTACGCCATACAGTTCAGTACTCCATACACTTCAGCATCCAATACAATTCAGTACTCCATACAATTCAGCATCCAATACAATTCAGTACTCCATACAGTTCAGTACGCCATACAGTTCAGTACGCCATACAGTTCAGTACTCCATACACTTCAGCATCCAATACAATTCAGGACTCCATAAATTCAGCATCCCATACAGTTCAGGACTCCATACAGTTCAGTACGCCATACAGTTCAGCATCCAATACAATTCAGTACTCCATACAATTCAGCATCCCATACAGTTCAGTACTCCATACACTTCAGCATCCAATACAATTCAATACTCCATACAATTCAGCATCCAATACAATTCAGTACTCCATACAGTTCAGTACTCCATACAGTTCAGTACGCCATACAGTTCAGTACTCCATACACTTCAGCATCCAATACAATTCAGGACTCCATAAATTCAGCATCCCATACAGTTCAGTACGCCATACAGTTCAATACTCCATACACTTCAGCATCCAATACAATTCAGTACTCCATACAATTCAGCATCCCATACAGTTCAGTACTCAACACAGTTCAGTACTCCATACACTTCAGTACTCCATACACTTCAGTACTCCATACACTTCAGCTTCCAAAACAATTCAGTACTCCATACAGTTCAGCATCCCATACAGTTCAGGACTCCATACAGTTCAGCATCCCATACAGTTCAGGACTCCATACACTTCAGCATCCCATAGCATTTCTATAATATTTATTGTAACTCAGTTTTCAGTAACTACATTAAACATGCGTACGGTTTGAACTTTGGCTGTGGCTTTGATGTGAAAGGACTCTGGGTGCTCTGTCATACCAAGCTCTCAGTTTGGATATTTTACTCACCCTCACTTCGGACTGCTGCTGAAATGGTTGCTTTTTATCAGTGTTGTATCTCATGGTGGTGCTTTACATTACTGCATTTCAGAAAACATATAGGACAAACTAGTTTTAAACTTCCCGCAGGAAAAATAAACATCGAACATCTGTCCGTTCATATTTGAAGGTTCAGTTCTCATAGTCTACTTTCCTTTTTCTTGGAGTAGGCCATGCTTTGTCGTGATTTCGTTTCTGTTTCTTCCATACACAGCAACAACTATTGCACTGATTGGCTCTGTTGAGTGCTGCATATAGCCACGCCCCAAAAACAAGCACTAGTTTATCGGTATATTAATTATTCTCAATTATTAGAAAAGCAGCAGGGTCTGTAGAACTGGATTAGAGGGTCTGAATGTGGGTTTAGATTCATTTACGATTAGCCCTTAAATGGAGTATGTTTTATGCTCCTTAAGAAGAAATGTAAGAAGTGAATGTTTGAACATAGATAATATCAGATAAGTATTAAAATTAGGATTTAATTATTTGTCATGTACCTGTACATTCACTGAGATTTTTTTTTTTTTTTACTTTTTGCAAATCCCATTTCTTCCCTATTTCTTAGGGAAGCCATCAAAAAAAAAACAAATTTCAAAACCGATCTCTCGAAACGTCTCCTTTGGGTTTCTGTAACTACACAGTTTGACCTAAAAACATGAAATGAATTAATTGAAGTGCCAAATCTAACTAATAATAATTATTAGAAAGTGATTCAATGGCCTCCGAGTGGCGCAGTGGTTAAAGCCCTATCATCCAAAGATCGCTAGTTCGAATCCCGGGTGGTGCTGTAACCTCTCGCAGCCGGAGGTCTAGAGAGAGCTGATTGGCCGAGCTCTCTCAGAGGGGAGGGATGAGAGCTACTTAGTGCTCCCACATTAATCACGGCTCTACAGCCAGTCAGGGGCGTCTGTGAGTTCGCGCAACGGTGGAAGCGGATAGCGCTGTCCTCCGAGTGTGTTACGGCCTCCCCCAACGGTGCGCGAGCGAGCAGTTCGAAAAGATGCGGTCGGCTGGCGTCACGTGGTTCGGAGGAAACACGTGATAGTCTTCGGCCCTCCCGGCTGAGTGGTAGTAGTAGCCTTAATGTGGGAGCCCCCTAGTGACGGGGAGGAATTGGACACCACTAAATTAGGGAGAAAATCGGGGAAAAATCCCCCCCCCCCCCCAAAAAAAAGAAAGTGATTCAAAACCAAGATCATGACGATAACCAAAGTGTAGAAAGCTCATACACAACATGTACTGTTACGGGTTCTTTTTAATTAATAAGAAAAGATCAGACCAACCAGATGAATATCCACGATTGCCACCGGCACCAAACGGTTCCTGAATGCACTGCAAAAAGTCAATCAAAAGCATGTCTAACACATATCACTCACACGGCAAGCGGATCATCTGGTCAAAGCCCCAGCATGCTCTGGTTCCTATCAGTTGCTCTGGAAAAACAGCACGGGGGAATTTAGTGGAAAAAACAACATGTACTTAAGGCTGCAATTTGCCATCATGAGCTCCAGCTTTCCGTCCCATTTTCATTTCTCTCCTCAATACCATCTATTCCTCTTTGATTAAAAACCGTCCTGTAGAGCTTACAGGTCTGTATCCATGTGGTCTGCGGGTTCATATTGGCGTGAAAACCTTTTCCAGAAGATAAATCCCAAGAATCTCATGTTACAATTCTTTCCTCTTCGTAACAACTGACTGAGATTTATCTTTCCAAAAAAGAAGAAGAAGAAGAAAAAAAAAAGGCACTAAAAGAAATGAATGTGGTTAGAATTTGGACTTCTTGCTTGCTTGAGGTTGACGACAAGATTTAGAAGGAAAAGAATGAACCTAAGAGTAAGTGAAGTGCAAGGTGTTAAGGAACATTTTCTCAAAGAATTTAGCGCTGATGTAGCAGCACACAGCTCTGTGTCCTGTTGCGAGAGTAAATTGCCTGTGTCTTTCAGTCCAATGACACTCTTAACTCCCAAGCACTGCTAATTTCCTGGACCAGAAATCCAGACGAGACCGTCAATATGTCACTTGCAAATGGTAATGTAACACACATTCTGCTAGACTGGGCCGCGGGCCAACGACAGAGTGAAAGACAGAGATACAAAGCTGGTAAGAAACAGGAAGAGAAAAAAAAAAAAACAGAGGAAGAAAGAAAGCAGTGTCAGTGTGTGAGAAGTGCTTTAAGAAGCTGTGAAGGAATGCTAGTCCATTAAACTACTCGTGAACTCCAAAAATATGTTTTTTATGGTTAACTCCTTCTGACTCCCTGGATTAGTAATCAGGTCGCATGTGCTAACAAAGTCACTAAGTTCACATTTCAATTTAAAACAGATTGTGCAATATTTACAACTAAGATTTTTACAAATAAGATGAGCACAGCGTGATGCCATGAACTAATATGATCAATATGACTGCTAACATCTGTCTAGCTAATGGACATAAAGGCAGATAATGTGATTGGTATAGTACTCTGTTTGTTTTTTTTTTTTTAACAGGTTTGTCTGGTTCTGTGACCCAATGCTCTTTGAGACTCTGAGAGAAATTCTACTTCTCTCGGACTATGAAAAGTACAGTATATTGGCACTAGCAGCATTTCATAGACTTCATCATACCATATACTTCAGTATTCCACACAGTAAAGCATTCTGAGCACTGCAGTATTCCATACCCTTCAGTATTCCATACAGTTTAACATCCCTTACACTTCAGTATGCCATACAGTTCATCATTCCATACAGTTCAGTACTCCATACACTTCAGCATCCAATTTTACATACACTTCAGCATCCAGTATTTCATACAGTTCAGTATTCCATACACTTTAGTGTCCCATACACTTCAGCATTCCATACACTTCAGCATTCCATACACTTCAGTATCCCCTACACTTCAGTATTTCATACAGTTCAGCATTCCATACAGTTTATCATCCCTTACACTTCAGTATTCCATACAGTACAGCATCCCTTACACTTCAGTATTCTATACAGTTCAGAATTTCCTACACTTCATTATTTCTGTATACTTCCAACAGTTCCAACAGTTCCAACAGTTCAGCATTCCATACATTGCAGTATTCCATACAGTTCAGCATTCCATACACTTCAGCATTCCATACACTTCAGCATTCCATACACTTCAGTATTCCATACAGTACAGCATTCCATACATTTCAGTATTCCATACAGTTTAACATCCCTTAGACTTCAGTATTCCATACAGTTCAGTATTCCATACAGTTCAGTATCCCATAAACTTCAGTATCGCATACAGTTCATCATTCCAAACACTTCAGTATCCCCTACACTTCAATATCCCATACAGTTCAGCATTCCATACACTTCAGTATCACCTACACTTCAGTATCCCAAACAGTTCAGCATTCCATACACTTCAGTATTCCATACACTTCAGCATTCCATACACTTCAGCATGCCATACATTTCAGCATTCCATACAGTTCAGTATCCCATACACTTCAGTATCCCATACAGTTCATCATTCCATACACTTCAGTATTCCATACACTTCAGTATCCCATACAGTTCATCATTCCATACACTTCAGTATTCCATATATTTCAGTATCTCATACACTTTAGTGTCCCATACAGTTCACCATTCCATACACTTCTTTATTTCATACAGTTCAGCATGCCATACATTTCAGCATTCCATAGAGTACAGCATTCCATACACTTCAGTATTCCATACAGTTTAACATCCCTTACACTTCAGTATTCCATACAGTTCAGCGTTTCCTACACTACAGTATTCTGTACACTTCAGTATTCTATACAGTTCGGAATTTCCAACACTTCAGTATTCCGTACACTTCAGTATCCCATCCAGTTCAGCATTCTATACACTTCAGTATTCCATACAGTTCAGCATTCCAAACAGTTCAGTATCCCATTCAGTTCAGCATTCCATACACTTCAGTATTCCATACAGTTCAGCATTCCAAACAGTTCAGTATCCCATTCAGTTCAGTATTCCATACACTTCAGTATTCCATATAGTATAGCATTCCATACAGTTTAACATCCCTTACACTTCAGTATTTTATACAGTTCAGAATTTCCTACACTTCATTATTTCAATATACTTCCAACAGTTCCAACAGTTCAGCATTCCATACACTTCAGTATTCCATGCAGTTCAGAATTCCTTGCACTTCAGTATTCCAACAGCTCAGCAATCCATACACTACAGTAATATTTAGTTTAATTTAACATCCTTTACAGTTCAGTGTTTCCTACACTTCTGTATTCCGTATACTTTAGTATTCCAACAGTTCAGCATTCCATGCACTTCACTATTCCATACAGTTCAGCATTTCCTACACTTCTGTATTCGGGACACTTCAGTATTCCAACAGTTCAGCATTCCATACACTTCAGTATTACATACAGTTTAACATCCCTCACACGTCAGTATTCCATACAGTTCAGCGTTTTCTACACTTCTGTATTCTGTATACTTTAGTATTGCATACACTTCAGTATTCCATACAGTTTAACATACTGTACACTTCAGTATTCCATACAGTTCAGCATTTTGGCTTTTCTACATCAATATGGCACACATGTCAGTATTCTGTAAAATTCAGTAGTGCACACACACACTTCAGTGTTCCATAATCTTTTCAATTCTGTATCCTGTACACTTCAGCATTTCTATATCTCAATACACTATAGAATTCTACATCCTGAATACTTTGGTACTGTATATAAGTTGTCACTGTTGAGGCTTTGTGCACGGCCCGTAGCCCTCAACTGCTCAGACGAGTTAAAATGAGATAATGAGATAAAAATTTAAGACGCTCTGGGGAAAGGTGAAATTTCACTATTCTTTACATTTTAATATTTTTGTAACATCCGAGAGACGTACGCCGCAGCAGACTTCAAAAAATGACATTGTGACTGTAGCGATGCTAACACCATGAAGTGGACAAATCTTTAGCCCTAACTGATTTAGCATTCACATTAGCATACATTAGCATTCATTTCTTCCTTAACTTTAAATGCATTTGAAATGCAGTGCTTTACATAAAGAACACAAAATATCCCGTTATATTAGGTGTAAAAAAGATATTAAAATGAACCCTTTCCTAGCTGCACAAATAAAGCTAGATAGATTTTATAGACCGATCATCATAGTCTTACTGAAATCCTGAAAAAAAGTACTGAATAGTATTATCCTGTGTTATATATTTATATAAAAGGATTTTCTTCAACGATTATTTTAAGAGTTTAATTATACACTCAGATGTGCTTAAATTACGAATATGTAATGATGATGATAATGGTGATGATGAAGATTATAAATTATGATTAACAAATCTAATGCACATTGTCTTTAAAAAGATTTAAGGAATTCCGGCGCAGTTCGCACAGGGGGAGCAGGAATGCCTCTCATTCTTCTGCATGTACGAAATCCCGCTCGTCCCTCCTCGGAGTGTATTAAAGTTATCAGAGACCATGCTGATGCAGCACAGGCCCCTCTCCCACTCGACACTTCCAACTGCCACGTCACATGACTCTCAGGCTGAGGTTTCACAACACAGAAGCTTAACCAGAGGCAGCAACACGAGCAAGAGCAAGTCCGATTTGCTTTTAAAAGCTGATCTTCCCCAGCATGACCTTGCTCAAATCTGGTCCGCGACCGAAACGACGGCGAGCGGCTTTGTTTCTCTCGTCACTTTCGGAATGTTAACGACATCATCAAAGTAAACCAGGAACACCCCTACCTGACTAGCATTTCTCTTTTATTATCTGCCACTGAAAAGCCATACACACACACACACACACACACACACACACACACACACACACACACACACACACACACACACACACACACACAGACCACAGATCCCTCGCTAAGGACACACTGATTAGTTTCTACACATGGGCCTAATAGGTGCTCTTTAGTCAGTTTCTTTTAAAGCGTCCCTCGGGTGATCTGAGACTCGAGAACACTTTCATGGATCTTGCAACTGACTGTCCTCGGCATGAAAAATGATCAAAGATTAAACCCTCCACGTGTCCTGTTGGCCAAGATAAAATACACCTTAGTCATGTTGATGATGCAAACGCTGCCCACTACAGAAAAACAAAAAACCCTTAGAAGTACACACTACTTCATAGAAGTACACACTAACATTCATCTCCTGTGTAGCATCTTCACCTGTTCAGACTCAATAAATCTGATGTGGTCTTCTGCTAATATAGCAGATCCAACTCGTGGTTTGACATGCGGTGCGTTCTGGGTTGCTGAGTGGTTATTAAGATCAAATACTTAGTCATGATGTATATAATCTCCTCTGATCTCTGGAAGGATGCTTTCAGACTAGGCCGACTGCTTGGTTCCGTACTTAGGATCTGATTGCCGGTCCCTCCTCACTCCTATGCTGGTCAGCTTTTACGTCATTAATATTGTCCCTTACCCGAGTACACTCTCCTATACAGCAGGTGGCAGTATGCACCTAGTTGCTTCGCAAGCCGCCATCTAACACAGAGAAGAAAAGCCGAGTACTGTACAAGGAAGGTGACCTTCGCACTTGGAATAATGTTGATATCTCTGAGATAATGTTAAAATCAGCCCTTTCACCTGGAATCCTATGTTTTTTATCGGCAATGGCTGTGCAGTTCAACAGCTTAATGACAAAAAAAAAAAAAAAATTCTAAACAGTGGTGGTCCACTTCCATGCTCAGGTACGGCTACATGGCTAAAGTATTAGCGTGAATAAGTTTAGCACAGTGTGCGGATCTGTGCCCAAGCTAATGTGAGCATTCATATATACGTATGCAGATTTTGAGGTCACTTATGTGGCACTTCATGTATCGCTAAACTTGACTTAAAAATAGATTTTTTCAAATTATTCAAAAAAAAAATAATTTATTTATACGTTTGTATTCGAGTTTCGGTGTTGCAGTTCCTCTATAATCCTACAGGTGGAGCTCTAAGCTGTTCATACATTGGCAGGCAGCACAGAACGAATTATGTGCTAAGAAGAAAAAAAATAATTTTGACTGAAGATATTTATTTATTTAAGTCATGATCGCAGATCACAGAATCGCAATCGAATCAAATCGGCATCTAGGTATCGTGATAGCATCGTATCGGGTGATCCCTTGTGACTCAGATCTAGTGGATCCGAGAAGTGGAGGTTTTTGTTTTTCAAACCAATACGGAATGTTTCATGTGAAAATCCCAGCAGGTCTGGAGTTTCTAAAATACACAAACCAGCACATCTGGCACCAAAAACAAACAAAACGTTAGAGTCAGAGTCACTCATATCATTCTTATTGGTCTAATCTTTTTCTGTATTTTATTTTCTCGGCATAAGGTCGAATATGCCATTATGTCACACACTGTGTAGCGAACATGGCACAGCAACCCGCTTTTCCTTTTATTAATGCAATATCAATACGAGTGCTCAGAGCTTCTTGGCGATACCCGATACTGATCTAATAAAGATCTCCTTTTAGTAAGTTTACAAGCTTTAAATGAAACATCAGAGGCAGAATGGAACTCTTATCGGATACGCAGATATATATCGAAACGTGAGCCTCATATCAAACACTGTGTTCAACAGACTGCATGATGAAGCTGCTTGGTTTCACCGCTAGTGAAAAAAAACTGACAAGAACAAGTAAAACATCTGCTCCTGAAATTCATTTGTTGAAACAAGCCACCTCTCTACAGAACGCTACAGATGACGAGCGCTGTGAGGAATGCACTCCCGTAGCAAACTTGGCACACGTGAAGACAAAGCCAGAGGAAACGCGCAACAAGGATGCGCTCCTCATGAAGGCCGGCTTCCCAGTCGACCAGGAAGGAGACGGAATACAAACACCGCCACACGTGTCTTCTGTGTAGGTGGCACATCCGCTTTAGAACAAGAAAAACAGCAGTAGTGCCGGCAACAGCTTGTGCCCCTGCTGGAGAATCGAGGCACGCAGTCGCCGCATCGCCTCCTACTCACTTCTCACTTAGCAGGGCTTTGGGCCTCCCAGCATGCACCTTGGTGCTCGAGCCCCACTGCCACTGACAGAGCCGGTGCCGAGTGGTGGGTGTATTCTGCAGAGGTTTGCAGGCTTGCAGAGAAGTGCAGACTGCCAAGGAAATCTGCTCAGATACAATGCTGCGGAGAAGCAGCATAAGGAAGAGCTTGTTAAGCACTGGCATGAAGGAGGAAAAAAACGCTGCTGAGAGACGGCCGATCACACGAAACTAAAATAACACTGTAGCTTCAGATTCCTGCGCTTGGCTAACGGGAGCAGAACCTGAGACGGCCTTCTCCTGTTGTAGTTTGTCTTGCTTGCGCGTTCTGAGATGCTTTCCTGCTCACCACGGGTGTACAGAGTGGTTGTTTGTAGAGATTATGCTTATGCATCTGGTTCCTCAGCTCCAAAACCAAACATTTTTTTCCCCATTCGTCCATCGTCCATTTATCCTGCATATGGGGTCGCGGGCCTGGAGCCGATCCCAGGGTACGAGGTGGGGTACACCCTGGTATTTTTCATATTTTGGTCCGTCCACGTGCTATCCGGTACATCGGGCGATGGATACACCTCACCCTGGAGATATACAGTATTTGTCGTGTCTGTGGCAGTGGCAGTTACTTAAGGGGTCAGATTGAGATTCATACACTACGGGCAATTTGGAAACACCAATAAACCTACAGTAACCTGCATGTCTTTGGACTGAAACCGGAATACCCGGAGGAAACCCACCAAGCACGGGGAGAACATGCAAACGTGGCTGGGAATCGAACCCGGACCCTGGAGGTGCAAGACGACTATGCTAACTACTACACCGCCGTGCCGCCCACCTCAAATGCAAACACATATAAATAAAGGGGGGGGGGGGGGGGCATAGTGGTGTAATGATTAGCACTGTGGTCTCGCACTTCCATGGTTCCTCTGTGGAGTTTGCATGTTCTCCATGTGCTTGGCAGGTTTCCTCCGGGTACTCCATGTAGGATAGGTTAATTGCCATTCCCGAATTGGCCATAGTGTGTGTATGTGTGTGTGTGCCCTGTGATGGATTGGCATCATGTCCAGGGTGTTCCCTGCCTCGTGCCCTAAGTCTCCTGAGATAGGCTCCAGGCCCCCCGTGACCCTGAATACAGAATTAAGAATTGTAGCAATATATCATGTGTATGATTCCCATCTCTAGGCATTACAGTAGCCTTATTGGCAGCTCGAGTCTCCGCCCCTGGACCCTGATCGTTTTATGTTTTTCATCACATTCTGTATCACCACGCGAGATGAATTCTTTATGGAAATAGGAGCTTCAGGCATCCTCCAAAAAGCCCAACACCAACAATGCGCTGTGAAGAAGAAACCAGTCGATATGAAAAGAAGGATATGAACAGAAATACTAATAGACTGTAATACTTGTAAAGTATCGTCAAAGTCCCGGGAGCTAACTGTACTTCTTAACTTTCATTATTCTGTTATAGCCATGGTCCCTAAACTGGAAGTATAAAAAGTGAAGAATATCCGGGGGGAACATCTGCTTATTAATTTGCGTTCCTGTATCCGAACGCTTGAATCAGATGGATTTAATCCAAACCTCAACCGCTCGAAAAAACAACTCGGCTTATAAATAACGTCAACAACAATAATAATAATAAATAAGTTGTTTCTACAACAAAATGATGAGTTCAATAACGGGCTTAAGTACGGGCTCTGTGAAAGGAAACGTCAAGAATAAAAGTCCTACAATAACTGATCAGATTATCGGACATGTAAAAGAGCAACTAATACTTTAGATAATAGTAGAATCATGCTTAGAGAAATATATTTTTTTAATTACATGCTACAGATTAAGACCTGGAATGCAAAAACAAAATGAGAGGACCCATGATTTATGGCAAATAAATCAGCGTGTCTTTAGGTGTCAATGTGTGCGCATATATATTTTTATATCTTGGTAAGGATGAGGTTTTGCCCATGAGGACGGTCTGCATTAGGAAAACTCTATAGACTCTATATATCTATGTAAATAAATAAAAAAAAGCTCTTGTCTGTACATTGGTCAGCACTCGCTCTTTCGATTTGACCAGAAATCCGTGTCAGAAAAATTTCTGTCTGTCTGTAAATCTGTATGTCTGTCCAGCTGATTTGGTCACAGCATCACACAAAACTGGCTACACAGAATTTCATGTAACTTTGGAACCACTTCGGTATTTGCCTGAAGTTAAATATACATGCCACAAATAATAAAAGAGGCAAAAATGTTTTCTTTTGGTAGTTGAAGTCTGGGTTAGGGTGTGATTTAGTTGCAGCACAGCATAAATGGATAGTAAGGCAGCTAGCGCGCGCGTGTGTGTGTGTGTGTGTGTGTGTGTGTGTGTGTGCCGCGTGTTTGATCCTGGATGTGGCCATAGCCATTAGATATGCATGACAAGAAGCACGCAATAAGCTTGTTAAGCTACAATGCTATGTACATTTTGCAACGTCTAGCTGTCTAGGAACGCGCCATTGCGCAGACGTGATTGCGCAACACGAGCGTCCACTTGCTCTTGAAATAAACGAGTGTCACGTCTCTGATCAACCTGCCTCAGGAAAAGCTTGAGGCGGAAAAAAAAATTGCGGTCGTAGATACATTTATTCCAAAAGTCCCGCACAGTTACTGCTAATATCAAATTTTCTGGAGTATAAGACAGAGTATATAAGACATTCTGAAACTGTCTCCTTATGTCGTACACGATGCTACGGTTCTAATGACAGCTACAGCTCATATGTTCACTCACTCACTCATCGTCTATACCGCTTCATCCTGTATACAGGGTCCCAGGAGACTTAGGGGATGAGGCGGGGTACACCCTGGACAGTATGCCAATTCATTAAAGGGCACACACACACACACACACACACACACACACACACACACACTACGGACAGTTTCAGAATACCAATTAGCCTAATCTGCATGTCTTTGGACTGTGGGAGGAAACCGGAGTACCCAGAGGAAACCCACCAATCACGGGGAGAACATCCGAACTCCATGCACACAGACCCCGCCCCCAAGGCAGGAATCGAACCCGGGTCCTATTGATGCAAGGAGACGGCCCTAACCGCTAAGAGACCGTGCCGCCAGCTCATAAATCCTTTATTTTCCGAGACGTCGTTCCAGATGATGAAATTTTGAGGCATAGAGGGAAAAAAATGTATAAAGTTGCCATTGTGATCTACACCGCGTCTCAGATTTGCAAAGTTTTTAAATGAAAAAAAGTTCAAAGAATTATACTCATGCAAAAAATTTAAAGGGTTACTTTATAAGGGATGCATTAAAAAAATCCTCTCTGGATTGTAAGTGAGAGTAAAAAAAAAAATCGAGATTATGAAAATGATTTTTCAGCATCATAATTCAGAGAAATATGAGAGATTTAAATACTTCCTTAATAATACCGCATAGATTCAGCAAAAAGATACATTAAATATTTCCTGAAAACACACCTTGTCAAGCACCACTTACTGTACTTCCACAGGACTAATCTAACTAACCTGAAGATGACCGAACGCAGAACTTTCCTTCCCCACATCCTGCTGGCAAACACGCAAGAAAAACACGATCGCTCACCACTCACGTGCGTCGTGTCAAACTCTTTGCTGTGCAGGATTATTGGAAATACGAGGGGCGTTCAAGCGAAACTGGGATTTGTGATGAAATTCGCATGAATGAAGGCCTTAAACTGATTTACGTTAGCAAAAGACTTCAAGCACGGTACAGTGATGAGACTCTTAGCCGCAGTAAAACATTTGGATGGTGCAAACGTTTTAAAGAAGGCCATATGTTCGTGAATGATGAGGTGGAAATGCCACCTTGCGGTGGAGATGCGTCTGTCCGTGGGAACTGAACACACAATCATTCACCAACACCACTTGCACGTTATAGGAACTCTGGGAGCTGGGAGGTATCGCCACATCCCCGTACGGTCCTGACCTCGCTCCAAGCCACTTCCACGTGTTTGGGCCGTTAAAGGAGTTCCCGGAGGGCCTGGGTTTCAGACATGAAGAAGAAAACTACTAGGATAAGTGGATAAGTGTAAGAATCCCGGTTTGACTTGAACACCACTCAGATTTTAAATCCACTGAGTTGCTCCAAAACGCTCCTTTGTTCCTCTGTTTTTCAAATGAAAGTTCACATTCCTGCTGCATTAATCTGATTGTAAGCTTCAGGATTTTGAAGGTTGAGGCCAAAAAAGATGCTCAGGGTCGTACAGAAGCTGATTCTCTGCTCTATGTCCTGCGACTGCACTGTGATATACATTGTGATATTTGCTATAAAAATCTAGACACGCTCCTTTAACCTGACAAACTAAACATTTAACCTGACGTGCTTTAACAAAATGACCCCCCCCCCCCCCCCTTTTTTTTAAATAATATTTTTTACACTTTCTCATTCACTTTTATGCAAAATGACATGCCAATGAGCTGAGCAGCTGGACTTGCTCAAAAACCTAGCAGTGACGGTACTGGGATTTGAACTCATGACCTACTGTTCTACCATGCAGAGTCCCAACCAGAGAGGTTGCAGGACTCATACCCTCATTCACACGCGACAGGCAATTTGCGAACGCCAATCTGTCTAATACCCAAAGGAAACCCACCAAGCACAGGGGAGAACATGCAAACTCCATGGACACAGAGCGAGAATTGAACCCTGACCATGCAGGTAACAGTGCCAACCACTAAGCTACTACGCTACCATGCGGCCCACAATCGAGTCCCTCAACATTATTGCCATGTTAGTCTAAGTTTCAGAAGCTCTAGAGGAACCTACTGCACTACTAGCTGGTCAGATGTTTCAAAACCGTCAACGCTGCAATCCGGTACAAAAGGAAAACCCGGTGATCGATCATGTTAAGAAGTAGCCTTACGGCAAAAGAGAGCACATTTCTAGATGGACATGAATCAGAGGCAGAGAGCTGAGGGTGTTTCTGCAACAAAGTGCTCTCAGAGTTGCTGAGTCTTCAAGCGCGGGTAGCGCTAATGCTAGAGTTTCAGAAAGTCAGAGAAATATGCTGTATTAGGAAACTGCTCGGGCAAACAGCGTTTTTATCTGTACGCTAAGCCAATAGATAACAGACCGTATTCTCAAAGAAAGGCGCGCGGGCATGCAATGTGTGTGTTATTCAGTGTCAGTGCCCCCCCCCCCCCCCTTAGTTTTTAGTCTAGAAACTAAATGTTTCCTCGGCCATCTTATTATCCGCGTTAAACGTGCCATTATCACACCCAGCTACAGTATGTAACAGCGCTGTGGTTATGGGAAGCCATTAGGGTCAATCTGATACGGAACTGGTCGTATGATTAAATTGCGTAAAAAAAAAAAAAGTAATGGATATTGATATTATATACTGTTATTATATTAATATTGACAGCCCTAATAATAATAATAATACTAATAATAATACAAGCCAAACGAGTTGAACTAAAATGTGTATCCTAGACTCGAAGGGTCAACTCTAACAGGAATGTAACTACATTATAAGCCTCTCACATGCGAATGCTAAAAGCCTGTTTTCCCACTAGATTCCCCGCACTGAGTAAAAGCACTGCGGGTCAGATGGAGTAATCCTGCCATGCAGCTTGGCCAGACTCCAAACCGGGTCCGTCATCTCCAGGGATGCCCCATGTCTATGTGTGTGGAAGTGTGTGTGCGTGTGCAAGTTCACTGCAAGGCTGGCACACTTACTGCCTCTGTCTCTCTCCCTGCAGTCAAACAGCATTACGGTAGGTGAAGACAGGAGCCGGCACATCCAGGGAGGCGTCCGGACACGCTCGTAACTCGGCGCAGGAGAACCTCTTCCAAGTGGATGGAATTCCAACATATTCATGTGCACTTCTAATATTTATTATATAGACTTTTATTTATTGGGAGCACGTTCGGTGGGGAAACATGAGACGTGTGATATCTTTGATAAACAACATAAATGTTCGATGCCAGCAGCGCTTTCTGTTTTGCCAATAACCAGTCGCTTGGTTCTGATCTTGAAGCTGCCGGAATAAACGGGAGAGACGGTGAAAATTAATAAATATCCAATCAAAATTTTCAAAGATGTGAGGAAAAAAAAATGTGCGGTGCGGTTTATTAGATTTCTCGCAGGATGTGAGGCTCACTCGTCACTCACTCATCATCTATAACGCTTTATCCTGTATATACGGTCGCGGGGGGCCTGGAGCCTATCCCAGGAGACTGGACAGGGTGTCACAGGACACACACAATTTGGGAACACCAACTAGCCTAATCTGTATGTCTTTGGACTGTGGGAGGAAACCCGCCAAGCCCTGGGAGAACATGCAAACTCCATGCACACAGACCCGGAGGCGGGAATCGAACCCAGACCCTGGGTGTTTTGGGTCGCCACAGTCGATCCGCACAACAACTTGCCACAGGTTTTTTACGCCGGATGCAATTTTCTGACGCAAACCTTCCCTTTTTCCCAGGCTTGGGACTAGTATTGCATCCAGTGGTTGGTGTTTGGGGATCGGGATCCGGGTGGCAGGCGAAAAACCTACCGCTGAGCAAACCAATGCCCCCGGTGCAAGGCGAGAGTGCTAACCACAATCTGCTGTGGAGCACAAAACACGCAGTGGTTTGTTGGTCTGGAGTAATGAAGGTGAGTGACCTGGATGGCACTAACACTTTGATTTTGGTTGATATTGACACGGTTGTGTACTGGTTGAACGGAGACACTTTGTGATACATCTGCCTCCTGCAGAATCTCAGACATTACTTTAATAAAATAAATGAAATAAATGAACGCCAAAAAAACTCTTATTATAACTCTGGACCCAAGTCAAGATCCATGATACTTATTTATTTAGAAGAGAATTCACTCACCAGGCCGTCACAGTTGCTAATGGCCACTGAAGTATCTGGTACGTTAGTAACATGGCCCACGTACAGGCATTTGCTTGGCAGTAGTGGCTCTGTCCGGGTTTGGTTATCCTCCTCGTGCCACTCTATAGTCGCCCCCGGGGCCACCAAGCGCGAGTTGCGCTTCAAGAGCATGTGAAACTCCTGTCCGAAAACAGTCACATTGTAAAAGAGCGTCTCGTGGTGCTCTGGCCCCGTGTGCGCGTCTCGCTTCCTGCGCCGGTGCTGCAGCCCACTCAGGCGGTCAGCCGAGACGGCGTGGGAGAGGAAGCGTCCATCCGTGTCCACGCTCACCGGCTTCACCAGGGAGTACTCCTTCAGGACATGCTGCAGGGAAGCTGCACAAACACACACACACACACACACACACACACACACACACACACACACACACGCTATCAATATACATCCTGCACATGCAGCTACTTGGTCAGTGCATAGATCAATAATCATACAGTATATCTAACAAGGCTTTTGGAACATGGAAAGGATTCAGTCCAGGTGAGCTCTACTCCCACCGGTGTCGTGCATTCCCGGTCCTACAAGTTTCCATCAGTGTGCAGGGCAGTGTAGTGTCAGGCACGCACACACACTCACACACACACACATGGATCTACGCATATGCATATAAACTTCACCACTGAGGAAAGGTGCAAGTGCATGCACACGGACAAGCACACACACACACACACGCACGCGCGCGCATTCTGCTGAAGGACTGCACACTTGTTTTCTGGCGTTTAGAAGCAGTGACACTAATGCCTGAGTTTTATGCAGAATATATTATAAGGCAGAAACACTGCATCCGTCAGCTATTTCAGCTCCACCAGCAGCACCTTCTGAACATCTCAGCCAGGCTGAAGTGTCAGGCGGAGACACAAAGTTAGCAAGCAAGGACGCACTTGTGTCTTCGCATTACAGTAAATAGATCTTGTAGACGTTTCCAAGTGTCAGGAATGGAATAAAAGGAAAAAGTTGGAGGGACTGGAAAAGGTTTGCTGACACGCAGGGCATTGCCCCTGGGAGAGTCTCTCTCGCTCTCTCTCTCTCTCTCTCTCCCTCTTTTTTTTAAAAATGAAACTGACGCATACGTATTTATAAAGACTCAAACGTTTCCAAATTACGCACGCGCTTTGTGTGTGTGTGTGTGTGTGTGTGTGTGTGTCTCTTTTGCATTACAGCCTGTTTGATCTTCCCGTTCATTAACGCTGAGAGTCTGAGAGTCTGCGATCCTCTTTCTCTTTCTTTCTTTGCTCGCCCGGCGCTCCAGACATAAAGTCCCCCATCAACAGTGAACAAACAAGAAGGAAAAAGCTTCAGGACGAACCTGTGCTGTGGGTGATGTAGAGAGCCGCTGTGCGCTGAAAGTGCAGCAGAAGAGGAGTGACGATGATGATGATGAACGCGCATTTAACCGGCGTAACATCCATGGCAGGTCGGGGGAGACGGAGAGCGCGCGCGCGGGCGACCGACTGCAAACTAGTGATGGGCGATCCGCGGAGAACCGCTCGTGTCTGAACGACTCTTTAAAGCGCGTCGAAGGAGTCGACTCGCGCGAGCGAGGGCGCGCGCGCGAGCGGTTCGAAACTCGCTCCTTCTTTTCCTTCCGCAACGCTTTGAAGTCTGAAATAGGCTCGGCTTTATACTTTTAGTTGTTAAATACGAATATAAACAAGTAAAAGTATTTTTTTTAAATAACATATAATGTTTTTTTTAATGTTATATATAATGTGTTTATATTATATAATGCTTTTTTTCCATTATATGTTTTTATAATGTTATATAATATAATGAAAAATATAATTATGCAAAATTATATTAATATAATATTGATAAAATTATCATATTATTATCAGAATATTATCAATGTATAACAATATATACAGCAACAGTATAATGTTTATATATAATTTAATAATTATAGTTTAAATAATTGAATCATTATAATATAATAAAAAAATAATACTATATATTAGGATAAATATTTAAATAAAAAAATTATTGCTGTACATTACATACTGATATATAATATTCTGATAATAATATGATAATGTTATTTAATATTTTTTTATATTTTACTCAAATTTAATATATAATATTTAAATCAATTTGAAACTTCTTCTTTAACTAACAGTCAGAAAACGTTCAGATTATACAGATATCAGATGTAAATTGCCTTCTATGAGCACAAAACAATTATTATTATTATTATTTATTTATGTTTTTATGTATTTTAAATAGAACAAAAAAAAAAGTTTTAATGCAGCACTGTGGCCTTGCATGTCCAGGGTCCGGGTTCGATTCCCGCCTCTGGTCTGTCTGCATGGAGTTTGTATATTCTGCCCGTGCTTGGGTAGGTTTTCTCTGGGTTCTCTGGTTGCCTCCCACTGTCCAAAAACATGCAGATTAAGCTAATTAGTGTTCCCAAATTTCCAATTGTGTGTGAATGAGTATGCCTGCGTGTGTATATATGTGTGCCTTGTGATAGATTGGCACCCTGTCCAGGGTGTACACCGCCTCATGCCCTAAATCTCCTGGGATAGACTACAGGCCCCCTACGACCCTGTATACAGGATAAAACAAATTAGACGATGAGTGAGTGAGTGAGTGAGAGTGCAGTGAATGAGTGAGTTAAAGAGTGAGCGTGAGTGAGTGAGAGTGCAGTGAATGAGTGAGTTAGAGAGTGAGCGTGAGTGAGTGAGTGAGTGAGTGAGAGTGTAGTGAATGAGTGAGTTAGAGAGTGAGCGTGAGTGAGTGAGTGAGAGTGCAGTGAATGAGTGAGTTAGAGAGTGAGCGTGAGTGAGTGAGTGAGAGTGCAGTGAATGAGTGAATGAGTGAGTTAGAGAGTGAGCGTGAGTGAGTGAGTGAGAGTGCAGTGAATGAGTGAGTTAGAGAGTGAGCGTGAGTGAGTGAGAGTGCAGTGAATGAGTGAGTTAGAGAGTGAGCGTGAGTGAGTGAGAGTACAGTGAATGAGTGAGTTAGAGAGTGAGCGTGAGTGAGTGAGTGAGTGAGAGTGTAGTGAATGAGTGAGTTAGAGAGTGAGCGTGAGTGAGTGAGTGAGAGTGCAGTGAATGAGTGAGTTAGAGAGTGAGCGTGAGTGAGTGAATGAGTGAGTGAGTGAGAGTGCAGTGAATGAGTGAATGAGTGAGTTAGAGAGTGAGCGTGAGTGAGTGAGTGAGAGTGCAGTGAATGAGTGAGTTAGAGAGTGAGCGTGAGTGAGTGAGTGAGTGAGTGAGTGAGAGTGCAGTGAATGAGTGAGTTAGAGAGTGAGCGTGCGTGAGTGAGTGAGTGAGTGAGAGTGCAGTGAATGAGTGAATGAGTGAGTTAGAGAGTGAGCGTGAGTGAGTGAGTGAGAGTGCAGTGAATGAGTGAATGAGTGAGTTAGAGAGTGAGTGAGAGTGCAGTGAATGAGTGAGTTAGAGAGTGAGCGTGAGTGAGTGAGAGTACAGTGAATGAGTGAGTTAGAGAGTGAGCGTGAGTGAG